>CM056051.1:7851159-8056159 GCA_029574335.1 Rana kukunoris | reverse complement strand
GTCTTGGGAGAAGTAAAGAGGACTGTTTGGGTGATTATTGGTGGTGTAGCTGAGAGCGGAGCAGTAGACAGCTTTGAATGTCGATAATATTTTGGATTTTGAGTTATCAGGAGCCAGAGGAGTGGCAGATGCTGAGCGGTTGGTAAGGTGGATGATGTGGTTGGTGCAGAAATAGATTTTATTGGGACCTAATGTTCCCTTTGCATTGTTGTAGGCCTCACAGCACTGCCAGAAACAGTCTACAGAGCTCTTCCAGTGCATGTTCTTCAAGGATAAGGACCCGGAAAGTGACCAACGCTGTACTAGTGACGCCGTTATATACTCCATACGCACAAATGGAGTGTTACTCTTCGTGCCCAGGTAGGAACGTGTCCACTTTCTGGATGGGGGGGCGTCTGGGATACTATTTTCAAGACCCTTTGATGTTTTTAGCCCCCATTCACACTGGTGTGACTTATCGTGCAATTTCACAGGTCCAAAACGCATAAAATAGCACCCCATTGTCAGCAATGGAACTGTGTATATTATTTAGTCTGTAAGAAAGTTATAGAGACCACAAACTATGGTGTGTGTGTGTGTGTGTGTGTGTGTGTGTGTGTGTGTGTATATATATAATATATATATATATATATATATATATATATATATATATATATATATATATTTATATATTATGTGTGTGCGTGTACATACATAATATTATATACCGTATTTATCGCGGTATAACGCCCTCCCGCGTATACCGCGCACCCCTAAAGTGTCCCCCAATCCTGTGGAAAAAAAGTTATTTTTGTACTTACAGTTTTGGTGTCTTGCGCGGCGTCCATCGGCTGCCTCGTCGGGTCCGGCGTCCTTCTGCGGCTTCGGGCGTCCTTCTGCGGCTTTGGTTGTCCTTCTTCTGCGGCGGGTCCGGCGTCCTCTTTGGCGGGTCCGGCGTCCTCTTTGGCGGGTCCGGCGTCCTCTTTGGCGGGTCCGGCGTCCTCTTTGGCGGGTCCGGCGTCCTCTTTGGCGGGTCCGGCGTCCTCTTTGGCGGGTCCGGCGTCCTCTTTGGCGGGTCCGGCGTCCTCTTTGGCGGGTCCGGCGTCCTCTTTGGCGGGTCCGGCGTCCTCTTTGGCGGGTCCGGCGTCCTCTTTGGCGGGTCCGGCGTCCTCTTTGGCGGGTCCGGCGTCCTCTTTGGCGGGTCCGGCGTCCTCCTTTGGCGGGTCCGGCGTCCTCTTTGGCGGGTCCGGCGTCCTCTTTGGCGGGTCCGGCGTCCTCTTTGGCGGGTCCGGCGTCCTCTTTGGCGGGTCCGGCGTCCTCTTTGGCGGGTCCGGCGTCCTCTTTGGCGGGTCCGGCGTCCTCTTTGGCGGGTCCGGGTCCTCTTTGGCGTCCTCTTTGGCGGGTCCGGCGTCCTCTTTGGCGGGTCCGGCGTCCTCTTTGGCGGGTCCGGCGTCCTCTTTGGCGGGTCCGGCGTCCTTCTGCGGCGTCCTCCCCGCTCGTTTCCCGCGCCGAGTTTTGAATACTGCGCCAGCATATACCGAGCGCAGTACACTCGGGCAGGCTCGGCAACTGTACGTCCAGGACGTGACCGCGGAAGAAGCCGAGACTGGCCGAATATACCCGAGTGTACTGCGCTCGGTATATGTCGGCACAGTATTCAAAACTCGGCGCAGGAAAGCGGGTATCGGCGTATATCGCGCACCCACGATTTTGCCCTGATTTTCAGGGCAAAAAAGTGCGCGATATACGCCGATAAATACGGTAATTTTATTCTTAAAATTGATCAATCCTGACCGCCAATCTAATTTCTTGAGGCTCAAAAATGCCAGGACACTACAAATACACCCCATACTACCCCTTTTTTGGAAAGTAGACATTCTGAGATATTTAGTAAGGACACGGCAAATCTTTTGACGTTGTAATTTTTTTGTCACAATTTTTTTGGAAATTTAATTAAAGTGGTTGAAAAGGTTCAGTTTGTTTAAAAAAAAAAAAAACATGTTATACTTGCCTCCACTGTGCAGTTCGTTTTGCAGAGTGGCCCCGATCCTCCTCTTCTGGGGTCACACCGCGGCTCCTCCTGCAGTAGATAACCCCCTCTGGAAAGCTCTCTCCCGAGGGGGCGCGCTCCCGTGTCATACACTCGCCGTCCATAGCCGCCATGTGTATGACTTGGCCCCGCCGGCCGCGTCATTGGAATTGATTGACTGTAGCAGGAGCCAATGGCTGCGCTGCTATCGATCTATCCGATCTACGCCGAGACGAGGACGTCTGGGACGTGCAGAGCAGGTGAGCTGGCTCAGGTAAGTAAAACGGGGGTGGGGGTTCCGTGATTGCCAGGTGTTTTTTCACCTTATTGCATAGGATGCATTACTGAAAAGAATCACCAAAGGTTACAAACCCTACACCAGTGATGGAGAACCTCGGCACCCCAGATGTATTGGAACTACATTTCCTATGATGCCCAAAGCATCTGGAGTGTGAAGGTTCACCACACTGACCTACACCAATCTATGATAAATACCTGACCCATATAAGTAGTAATAAGTCTGTTTTATTTTACTGACCCGTCATTTTTCAGTGGCTTCATCTAATCCAGAACATGTTTATACCGCAGCCAGCCCTGTTGCTGATTTTCTGGCTGTGCATCTTCCTAAGTGTTTACATCATATTTATTACGTATTGTTACAGATACGGCATAAAAGGAGCTGCGTATTTGAAGAACATGGAAGGCTTAGTCTTGTCCTTTACTGATAATGGCTGTAATTGGATCTCTGGATCACTGCAACGCCTCCCGGACCGAATCACAGTAATAACCAATGGGGGACAGCAAACCTCGTTCTGTCTGTTTGATCATGTGACCGTAAGTAATGAATGAATGACGACCAAGGGAAATATGTTATACAAACAATAGTCCCATTGCAAGAGAAATAAAGCTGGAAGTTTAGCTAAAATCAAAAATATAAAAATAAGCTCAAGGGACAGTTGGCATGTTGTGTCCCTTGTGCTGATTCTTCTTTTTTTGAGAAGAAAGTTTCCTCCATCCTACACACACACCCCAACATCACTGCAGTATTTTTTCTGTATGATGGGGGTTGATATAACTAAAGACCTGTCAGAAGCTCATATTAAAGCGGAGTTCCACCCAAAAATGGAACTTTCGCTTATCCCACGCCTCACCCCCTTACATGCCACATTTGGCATGTCATTTTTTTTGGGGGGGGGGGGGCTTCAGGAGGAGTGGGACTTCCTGTCCTACTTCCTCCTTCCGCCGAGGGGCTAGTAAGGCGATTAGGCTTAATCGCCTTATTGCAGCCCCTCCCTGTAGGCGATGGCCTAGGACACTGACAGGTCCTAGGCGATTGCCTGTCCAATAGGACAGCGCAGCGCCGGGCCGCTCGCGCATGCGCAGTGGGTGCCCGGCCGTGAAGCCGAAGGCTGTTACGGACGGGTGCCCACAGTAGCAATGAGGATTCCGGCTGGGGAGGGGGGGAGCGGAGCGGAGCCCCGGCTGGCGCGTCGCTGGAGCCCCGGCTGGCGCGTCGCTGGAGCAGGTAAGTGTATGTTTATTAAAAGCCAGTAGCTACACTTTTTGTAGCTGCTTATATTTAATAAACATAAAATTTGTCTGGAACACCCCTTTAAAGGGGTTGTAAAGGTTTGTTTTTTTTAGTTTCTAAATAGGTTCTTATAAGCCAGTGAATTGTTGGTTCACTTACCTTTTCCTTCGTCCTGTTCCTCCTCAGTAAGCTGTTCTGGCTGACTAACCCCCAGCCAGAACGGCTCGGATGATGGGGGCAAGCTTACTGTGGAGGAACAGGAAGTGAGAAATTCAGACAAAGAAAAAAAAACATTTAGAAGGGAAATGGAAGGAAAAGGTAAGTGAACCAACAATGCACTAAATTAAAGGAACCTATTTAGAAAATAAAAAACAAACCTTTACAACCCCCTTTAGCCACGGAAGATGACCAGCCATTTTTTGCGTATAGCGGCACTGTGTCGCTTTAACTGACGCATTTTCCCCCACAAATAGAAATTTCTTTTGGTGGTAATTGATCACCCCTGCGGTTTTTATTTTTTGCGCTATAAACAAAAATAGAGCGATGATTTTGAAAAAAAGCAATATTTTTTACTTTTTGCTATAATAAATATTTGCTATAATAAATATTGCAATTTAAAAAAGGTTAAAGGGTCTACTAAATAGGGGATAGTTTTATGGCATTTTTATTATAATTTTTTTTTTTTTTACTCGTAATGGCGGCGATCTGCGTTGTTGTTTTTTTTTTTTTTTTTTTTTTTTTTTTCTTCTCTTCATCGGTACATCGAAATTATGGCAGACACCATCAGACACTTTTGACACATTTTTGGGACCATTGATAATTTTACAGTGATCAGTGCTATAAAAATGCACTGCTTACTGTAAAAATTTCACTGGCAGGGACGAGGTTAACACTAGGGTGGCGATCAAGGGTTTGTTTTCCCTGGGTGTGTTCTAACTGAAGGGGGGAGGGGACTGACTAGGGGAAATGACAGATCGCTGTTCATACTTTGTATGAACAGACTATCGGTTATTTCTCCCCTGAGAGAACTGGGATCTGTGTGTTTACACACCCAGATCCCGGTTCTGACTGTGTCAAACGATCGCGGGTGCCCGGCGGTCACCGCCCCCGCCGGGCACTCACATCGGCTCTGGGGGTGAGCGGTGGGCCCCTAGTGTCCACAGGGCGAAGCGACGTAACATAAGGTTGTTTCGCCCAGCCGTGCCATGTTCCCACGGTGAAACTGCGGCGGCTGGTCGGCAAGTGGTTAAGCACAGATGGGCGTGCCCGTTTTTTATGTTTGGTTTTGTTTTTCCTTTTTTATTATAAAAATAATCCTTTTTTTTTTTTTCTCTCTCCTAGGTACGAGTTCGGATACAAAGCTCCCGCTTCCATGCAGACAACATTCGTTTGGATATCATTAGTAATAAGCCCCACGTCTCCCAGGAGGAGCTGCCCTCCAACACCGGCTCCAATCTCTGCAAGACGGAACTCGTTAGGGAGGTGACCCGCACAGCAATAGAGGCTCAGCTAGCTAAAGAGGAGGAGGCGGCAGGGAAACAATTTGGGTCACAAAATCGGGAATATAGACAAACTCGGGGGAGGAGCCTGTACACCTTGCTGGAGGAAGTGCGTGACCTGGCATTGCTTAGTCTGTCTGAGGAATGACCGCATCTCTCTGCATTGTGTGTGTGAATGAGGAGGAATGAGCGCCCCGGGCCGCATCGCTCTCCATTGTGTGTGAATGAGGAGGAATGACCACCCTGGGCCGCATCTCTCTCCATTGTGTGTGAATAAGGAGGAATGAGCGCCTGGGCCGCATCGCTCTCCATTGTGTGTGAATGAGGAGGAATGACCGCTCCAGGCCGCATCGCTCTCCATTGTGTGTGAATGAGGAGGAATGACCGCCCCGGGCCGCATCTTTCTCCATTGTGTGTGAATGAGGAGAAATGACCGCCCCGGGCCGCATCTCTCTCCATTGTGTGTGAATGAGGAGGAATGACCGCCCCGGGCCACATCGCTCTCCATTGAGTGTGAATGGAGGAATGACCGCCGCGGGCCGCATCTCTCTCCATTGTGTGTGAATGAGGAGGAATGACCGCCCCGGGCCACATCGCTCTCCATTGTGTGTGAATGAGGAGGAATGAGCTCCCAGGGGCCACATCTCTCTCCATTGTGTGTGAATGAGGAGGAATGACCGCCGCGGGCCGCATCTCTCTCCATTGTGTGTGAATGAGGAGGAATGACCGCCCCGGGCCGCATCGCTCTCCATTGTGTGTGAATGAGGAGGAATGACCGCCCCGGGCCGCATCGCTCTCCATTGTGTGTGAATGAGGAGGAATGAGCTCCCAGGGGCCACATCTCTCTCCATTGTGTGTGAATGAGGAGGAATGGACCGCAATAACGCACGTGAAATGTTTTAGGAGTGAATGATGAACGTTCAAGTATTTCTTACCGGTTGGTAATCCTTGCTATCAGTGGCAGCTTTTGTTTTTATAGTGTTTTTATAATTTTATTTTTTTAAGTAATGATAGATCACAAGATGTTGATCTCTAAAAATCTGGAGTAAAGTAAAACTAGTATTCATGCCGGTTATCTTCTAATTAAAGTAGAATTCCAGCCTAAACCTAACTAGTCTTAAAGGAGTTCCTGCACATATACGTCGGCAGAATGGCACGGCTGGGTCCCGGTCCGAAGCTCCGGGACCCGTTCCGAAGCTCCGGGACTTATCGGACCCAATTGCCACTGGAGTGCAGCGATCGGTCCCCGGAGCTGAAGAACATGGAGAGCCGTGTGTAAACACGGCTTCCCCGTCCTTCACTGTGGGGCAGCATCGAACGTGTCATCCCTTTTATAGGGGGGGACACAATCGATGACGTCACAGCCACACCCCCCTACAGTTGTAAACACACATTAGGGAACACATAACCCCTAAAGCGCCCCCTCGTGGTTAGCTCCCAAACTGCAATTGTCATTTTCACAATAAACGGTGCAATTTAAATGCATTTTTTGCTGTAAAAATGACAATTGACCCAAAAATGATCTGATCGCCGCCATTAGTAGTAAAAAAAAAAAAAATTAATAAAAATGCAATAATACTATCCCCTATTTTGTAAACGCTATAAGTTTTGCGCAAATTAACCGATATTGCAATTTTTTTTTTTTTACCAAAAATATGTAGAAGAATACGTATCGGCCTAAACAGAGAAAAAAAAAATTTTTTTATATATTTTTGGGGATTTTTATTATAGCAAAAAGTAAAAAATATTGAATTTTTTTCAAACTTGTCACTCTATTTTTGTTTATAGCGCAAAAAGGTGATCAAATACCACCAAAAGAAAGCTCCATTTGTGGGGAAAAAAAGGACACCAATTTTGTTTGGGAGCCACGTCGCACGACCGCGCAATTGTCAGTTAAAGCGACGCAGTGCCGAATCGCAAAAAGGGGCAAGGTCCTTTAGCAGCATTTTGGTCCGGGTCTTAAGTTGTTAAAGGATCACTAAAGTTATAAAAAAAAAAAAATACTTAGGCCGCGTACACACGATTGAATTTGTCCGCTGAAAACGGTCCGACGGACCGTTTCAGCAGACAAATCCGATCGTGTGTATGGGCTAGCGGACATGTTTGTCCGGCGGACAAATTTTAAAGCATGCTTTAAAATTTGTCCGTCGGATATATCCGCTGGTTAGTACACTAACCAGCGGACATATCTGCCCGCACATGCGTCGAATGGATTCGACGCATGTGCGGAAGTATTTTTCTTCCTGGTTCGGTGACGTGGCGGCGTCAACGTCGTGTACACGCCATCGGACCAAAATCCGATGAGACATGTCCGCTCTAAACTGTCCGTCGGACAAGTTTGAGCGGACATGTCCCTCCGTGTGTACGCGGCCTTATACTTGCCTCCACTGTGCAGCTCGTTTTGGCCCCAAATCTGGTCTTCTGGGGTCCCTTGGCAGCTGTCTCGGCTCCCCCCCCCCCCCCCCCCCCCCCGCAAGGACTCAACACCTTCATGCGAGCTTGGTCACATGTTCCAAAAAAAAAACAGCCTTTGGAATACAGAATAAAAATGATTTAATATCAATTAACTGTTTTAAATTGTCATACACATATATTTTTTAAATCAAATCTTTATTTTTGACAATAACATGGTATGGGTGGATTTCTGCCAACATGTTGTCACGCCCCCTTCAGCCTGTGTCTTAGAATAAGAGGGAGGTGAAGCCTCCATCAATCAAAATGTAATATCCCGCCCACATTGTGTTTAACTGGTTAGTGGGCATGAAAGAGGGAGGGGAGTTTCCTGTCATTTAGCACTGTGTATCCGCCCACATGTGTGACTCTATGGCAGTGATGGTGAACCTTGGCACCCCAGATGTTTTGGAACTACATTTTCCATAATGCTCACCTACACTGCTGAGTGCATGAGCATCATGGGAAATGTAGTTCCAAAACATCTGGGGTGCCAAGGTTCACCATCACTGCTCTATAGTCAGACTGGCTGCTCAGATGTGATAGGGAGGGAATGCTCGCTGAAAACTGAGCATGTGCAGATTTGCGGCCACCGCTCTGCAAAATCTCCAGCTGAATTGGGGACATGGACAGAAGGGGGCGATGGAGAGAGCAGCAGGATCAACCAGTTTTTTTTTTTTTTTTTTTTTTGCAGAATACAGAAAAGTAATCTCATAGTGACTCAGAGCGAGTATGAACCTCATGTAATTCACCATTTATTATGATGTGAGTTTAGTGACACTTTAACCACTTAAGACCCGGACCAATACGCTGGTAAATGACCCAAGGTGTTTTTGCGATTCGGCACTGCGTCGCTTTAACAGACAATTGCGCGGTCGTGTGACGTGGTTCCCAAACAAAATTTGCGTCCTTTTCTTCCCACAAATAGAGCTTTCTTTTGGTGGTATTTGATCACCTCTGCGATTTTTATTTTTTGCGCTATATACAAATTTAGAGCGACATTTTTGAAAAAAAAAACACTATTTTTTACTTTTTGTTAAAAAAAAATCAAATAAACTAAATTTTAGTCAAACATTTAGGCCAAAATTTATTTAGCCACATGTCTTTAGTAAAAAAAAAAATCGCAATAAAAAAAATAGCTACCTAGCGGGAACCGCGACACTAATACAGCGATCAGAAAAATGATCGCTTAGTGACGCTGGCAATAGGGAGTGAAAGAGTTAACTAGGGCGGTGATCAGGGGGTTAAAACTTTATTAGGGGGGGTGGGGGGGCTATCCTGAACCTAACACTAACTGATTTTACACTGCCTGTCACACTGACACTAAATGCAGTGATTAGATCACTGCATTCAGTGACACTGTGACAGGGGGGGTGGGGGGGGGGCAGATCGCAAGGGGTTAATGTGCCTATGTGAGTGTATGTCAGTGTAGTGTTGGTGCAGGACTTACTGTGAGGTGTTTCTCCCATCGCAGCGGTTGGAAATACCGCTGCGATGGGAGATTACATCACTTCCCCCTTCCTGTGTTTACACAGGAGGAGGAAGTGACAGAACCTGGAGCGCACGCATTGGCTGGGAGCGATCGCGGTGGGGCGGGTAAACGCCGACATCCGCCCGCTCGTCCCGGATCGTTCCCGGAGCCAGCGGGACCCCCGCACGCCGCGGAGGGGGTCCCGATGGGACCCCCGAACCGCACTTAGGCGGGGACGTAAATTTACGCCCTTGTGCCTGTACGAGCCATTCTGTGGCCGTATATGTGCGTGCGGGGGTCCTTAAGTGGTTAAGCTGGAATTCTACTTATAAAGAAAAAAAAAATATTAAATATGGGAGCCGGGCTCTGACTTCCTGAGGAGTCACAGCCAGCGACCCACTGCGCATGTGCGGGATCATGCAACACCATGGGACTGCAACCTGCCAGGACATGTGATCTGTGCGCACTTCATTCTCACCTAGGTGATAATTGAGGAAGTGGGAGGGGCATTTGTCAAAGGAAAGTAGCCGCTCAACATAAAAAAAAAATATGTATATATAAAAAAAAGCTGCTATAGTGTTAGAGCCTATTCACACAGGGGCGACTCATCGGGGGCCACTCAGCCGCCTGACAAGTCGCCTCCCGCTCTGTTCAATAGAACCGTTCTAATGGGAGCGACTCAAGTCTCAAGAAAAAGATTCTTGTATGACTTCGGGGGCGACCTGCATTGACTTCTATACAGAAGTCATTTTGCAAGTCGCCACTGAAGTCGTCTTGAGATCACCTTACCGAGTCGCCCCCAAAGTCGTGCCACCCCTGTGTGAATGGGGGTCTTAAGGGACGGGGAGGGGAGTGAAGGTCTGCTTTTGAATAGCTGCAATTTATTGCTCTGCTACAAATATACACATGTCGGGGACAATTTGGTTTAGGCTCCAGTCACACTTGTACAACTCTAAAGTCGCACGACTTTGGAGTGCATCTTCGATGCAACTAGGGGTGCAACTTTGACACAACTTCGGATGGGTGGAACTGTCTTAATAGACGACAACTGTCACATTTATAACATTCAGGTGCAACTGAGAGTTTACATTGCTGTCTATGGCACTTAAAGGGTCACTAAAGGAAAAAAAATGTTGCTGAAATGACTGTTTACAGGGTATAGAGACATAAAAGTTAACTGATTCCTTTTAACAATCAGTCATATAATGTGCCTGCAGTTTCAGTTCCGTTTTTAAACTTTCGTTTTTAAACACACAGAACAAAAACAAACAAATCCAGGGCAGTGTTTTGTTTTTAAAATGAATCTGATTGGGTCTGAGGAGTTTTAGACACACAGTAATGACAGCTTGGACCACAGTGAAAAACTGCCATGAGATTTTTCATAAGGAGCCAGACAAGTAGGAAGTGTGGAGATCAGAGCAGAATTACAGCAACTTCAAAGCAAAAACGAACAATGAGGACATGAAACCAGTACTGCAGTAAGGTAAAGGAAGCTATTTAGCTAAAAAAAAAAAAATCCTTTAGTGAACCTTTAAGTCGCAGTAAAGTCAAACCAAAGTAGTGCAGGAGTGCACTGCAACTTTAAGACCCCCATTCACACTTGTGCAGCTATGTCATGTGACTTTAAACATCAAAGTAGCACGACAGCTCCGCCCCCCCCCCCCCCATGTTTTCCAATGATAACCATTCATATATGTGCGACTTCAAAGTGTTCATGTACTACTTTGTTGTGACTTTTTTATGCAACTTGAGGACCATAGACTTCAATGTTAACCCACACAAGTTGCATGAAATTCGTACCTGAATGTTTTACATGCAGCGGTGGTGCAACAGCGGGTCCGACTTTGCAGAGGGACATCCAAGTTGCACCCATCCAAAATTGCATCAAAGTTGCGCAACTTTGGCGTCCGTACAAGTGTAAGGCTCGGTTTCCACTTGTCATGTGACTTGGGACTGAAAAGTCGAATTGACAAGCCATATCCCCATGATTTCCAAAGAGTACCATACTGCTGTTCAGGGGCTCTGGGCTTCAACAAAATGGCCGCCTCCAGTAAGAAGAAGCCGGAGGAATGCGGGAGGCAGGTCACAGCGCACACTCATTTTGGTAGCATCATTCTTAATGTGGAATGTGTGTTCCTTGCTAAAGAACATTTTATTTATTTTTATGGGTAGAGTTCTACTTTTAATTGACGTAAGATGCCGATTGGCTACCGTGCACAGCTACACCTGATTGTGAGGTCTCCAGTTTTAGTACCTCCCCCTCCCCCCTCCCATTGTTTTATAGACTGCCTGAAAAGAACTAAAGAATATTTTTATATAAGAAGAATGTAGTAAATTGTCTTATTTTCTTTTATAGACTTTGTATATTTTGGTCTAAGATTCTGCTGAGATATTTAATATTTTGTGTTTATCAGACAACATGTACAGTATGTAAATCATAAGACTGGCTGACCAGAATTCAAGATCATTTGGCAAGTTGGATGATTCACAGATTTATTTCTATACATACGAGGGCTGAAGGTAATCCAGAAGTGGACGTGGCTTTATTATCCCTCCATAAATTGTTCAAATATCACATGTTGGAAACTCCTCCTCTTTAGGAACTTTTCTTCTTCTTTTTCATTCCAGTGCATTGCAATGGATTCCCAGCAGAAGCAATGTGTTGTCAGCGAGTTCCTGATGGAGGGGGGCAGACTGTCCGACACCCACAGAAGGCCCTGGAATGTTTATAGAGATGACGCCATTGAGGAGAGCGATGGCTTCTCATTGGAGACTCTCATCAATGATGTCATTCCTATAAACATTTTGTAGCCTTCCATGGGTGACAGACATCCTGCCCCCCTCCTTCATCAAGAACTCGGTGACTACACATTGCTTCTGCTTGGAATCCATTATTTACTTGCAATGGAAAAGAGGAGGAGTTACTAGGGGGTAGGCAACCTTTCAGAGGTTCAGATCTACCTGTACAACATGTAGGAAATCAAAGATTCCGGGGGGGGGGGGGGGGGGGGGAGAGAAGAGGGCGTTCTTTTACAGTAGTGTCTTCTGCCCTGCTTTGAAGCTCCTCCCACCCCAGTAATGTCCCTCCCAAAGCAGTGCCCTCTTCCTCCTTCCCCCACTGTAGTGTCCTCTGCCACCCCCTTCCACTGTAGAACCCTCTGCCCCCCCATAGCAGTGTCCTCTGTCCCCCCACAGTAGTTTTATCTGTTCCCAACCCCTCCCCTGTAGTACCCTCTGCCACCCCATAGCAGTGCCCCCCCCCCCACCTCCATAGAAATGTCCTCACCTCCCGCCACAGTAGTGTCCTCTGCCCCTCCCCCTTAGTACCCCCCTCCACCTCATAGCAGTGTCCCCTGCAACACCAAACCCCCCACAGTAGTGTCCTCTGCCCCGCTTTAAAGCGCTCCTCCCACCCCAGTAATGTCCCTTTCAAAGCAGTGCCCTTTTCCCCCTCCCCCACTGTAGTGTCCTCTGCCATCCCCTTCCACTGTAGTACCCTCTGCCCCCCCCCCCCCCATAAGTGTCCTCTGTCCCCCCACAGTAGTTTTATCTGCCCCCCCCCCTCCCGTGTAGTACCCTCTGCCACCCCATAGCAGTGTCCTCTGCCCCCCTCCCTCCACAGTGTCCTCTGCCTCTCCCCTCCTTAGTACCCCCTTCCACCCCATAGCAGTGTCCCCTGCAACACCAAACCCCCCACAGAAGTGTCCTCTGCCCCACTTCATAACAGTGTCCTCACATCCCCCACAGTATTTTCTCTGCCCCCCCCTGCAGTACCCTCTGCCACCCCGTAGTACCCTCTTCCACCCCACAGCAGTGTCCCCTGCAACACCACACTCCCTATAGTAGTGTCATCACCTCCCCCACAGTAGTTTTCTATGCCCCCCTCCTCCTGCAGTACCCTCTGCCACCCCATAGCAGTGTTCCCTGCAACACCACACCTATGTAAGTTAATATAGTCAGGCCCACTTTTGTATTTCTTTCGGCACAGCCTTCGTATTTTGCATTTTTGTTTTTTTTGCCTGAAGTTCTGCCGTGTACAATGAGAACCAGAAATGACTTTATAGGAGGATCTCTACCGCTCGGCACAGATCCCACCCGCTGTTTCAAGGTCATTTGAAGAGATCTCTAAGATCAGAGATCTGCACTGATTCCGCTCTAACCTCAGAGACCCACCAAATAACCGCACACCTGCGGACCCCTTCATAATCGTGGTGAGGCGCGCTCGCTTGTTTTATTTTGTGCTGAATGTGTAATGTTTTGTATACATTTTTCATAAAAGTTTTTCAGGGATTTTATTACTTTGTGTGGCTGTATTATTTATTCTGCTTTCCCCCCCAAAAAAGTCCCATGAAAATCTAAAGCTTGCCGTACACATTACAAATTGATACCACCTCCTTTATGTAGTGTGAGGGACTGACTGCGGAGACCATGAGCGATGGTTTCCAGGCTGCCGCACACCTTGTCCGGCCCGGGTTGTTGGGGAGTAAAAGCAGCCTCAGCTCAATTTATCCAAACCACGCCCCCCCAACGTGTTTCACCTCACCCCCAAGGCTTAATCAGAATCGCCATGATTAAGCCCTGGGGAGAAATGTGTTGGGGGTGTGGCTTGGATGAGTTCGGTTGAGGCTGGTTTTACAACCCGGGCCAGGAAATGTGTGCAGCAGCCGAGAAACCATTTCTTATTGTCTCTGCATGCTTCGGGTCTGGATGAACCCTTCCCTAGCCTGCACCCTCACTAACCTTTCAGGGCTTAAGTGGTTAAGGTAAAACATGTTGGTTGTCGGCATCGCCCCCTCAGCTCCCCCTTTACTTACCTGCAGCTGCCTCAATCGATACAGCACTGTGCACATCTGCAGATCCCCCGCCCCCCTCCTCACTTTCAGAGTTTTGCTGGGACATAAGAAGCCATTGGCTCCCTGTGCTGTCAATCAAAGCCAGTGATGAGGGGGCGGGGCCAAATCCAGCTGTGTGTGTCAATGGACGCAGCAGAGGGACTGGCGTGTAAGCACGCACAACTGCCCCCACATGGGAATGGGGGCACTGGCCAGAGAGGAGGGGCCAGGACCACCAGCAGGGGATCTAAAAAAGAGGAGGTTCTCATCCGCTCTGTGCAATTCCATTGCAGAGTAGGTACGTAAAGATATGTTTGTTTTGTGTTTTTTGGTTGTTGTGTTTTTTTTTTTTTATTTACTTTTTACAACCCCTTTTTAAAGGGTTGGTTCACTTTTAGACCCCTTTCACACTGAAGCGTTTTTACAGCGTTTTAGCATTAAAAATAGTGCTATTAAAATGCTCTCCATGCATCTCAATGGACCCTTTCACACCGAGTCCTGCAAGCAGCATCTTTGGAGCAGCTTTTGAGTGCTGAAAAAAAACGCCCCTCTCCATTGAAATGAATTGAAAGTGCTGTAAAAAATGCCTTACCCTTTCACACCGAGGCACTGCAAATACGCCCTAAAACAGTAGGCCCCTTTCACACCGGGGCGTTTTTTGAGCGTTTTTCGAGCGTTATTACAGCATTATTCGAGCGAAGCCTCATCTGCAGTCCCAATGTGCTGGTAAAGCACCGCTAAGACTCTAAAGTTTTAGGGTGTTTTAGCAGCGCCTCAGTGTGAAAGGGTAAGGCGTTTTTACAGCACTTTTCAATTCATTTAAATGGAGAGGGGCGTTTTTGGAGTTTTTTTCAGCATCCAAAAGCTGCTCCAAAGATGCTGCTTGCAGAACTTTTCTCAACGCCTCAGTGTGAAAGGGTAAGGCATTTTTACAGCGCTTGCAGGACTCAGTGTGAAAAGGTCCATTAAGATGCATGGAGAGCGTTTTAACCACTTCATTACTGGGCACATAAACCCCCTTCGTTCCCAGGCGAAATTTCAGCTTCCGGCACTGCGTCGCTTCAACTGACATTTGCGCGGTCGTGCGACGTGGCTCCCAAATAAAATTGGCGTTCTTTTTTTCCCCACAAATAGAGCTTTATTTTGGTGGTATTTGATCACCTCTGCGGTTTTTATTTTTTTCGCTATGAACAAAAAAAGAGCGACAATTGAAAAAAATATATATTTTTTTCCTTGTTGCTATAATAAATATCCCATTTTTTATTTTTTTTTCACAGTTAAGGCCGATACGTATTTTTCGACGTATTTTTGGAGAAAAAAATCGCAATAAGCGACTGGTTTGCGCAAAAGTTATAGCGCCTACAAAATGGGGGACAGAATTATGATTTTTTTTATTATTATTTTTTTTACTAGTAATGGCGGCGATCTGCGATTTTTATTACGACTGCGATATTGCGGCGGACATATCGGACACTTTTGACACAAATTTGGGAACATTCACATTTATACAGCGATCAGTGATATAAATATGCACTAATTACTGTATAAATGTGACTGGCAGGGAAGGGGTTAACACTAGGGGGTGAGGAAGGGGTTAAATGTATTGCCTGGGTGTGTTCTGTGTGGGGGGAGGGGGGTGACTGGGGGAGGTGACCGATGCTGTGTCCCTATGTACAAGGGACACAGATCGGTCTCCTCTCCGCTGACAGCACGTGGAGCTCTGTGTTTACACCCCATCATTACACACAGAGCTCCACGTCCCTGCTGTCATCTGTTCGGTTTCCCGCCGATCGCATGTACCCGACGGACATCGCGGCCGCCAGGTACATGCATCGCTGGGGGTCCCCAGCGATGCGGCGGGACAGTGTTTACCCGCCGCGCGCCACCCAGTGGCGCGCGCGGGTAATGCACAAAAATCACGTCCAAAGACGTCTAGTTGGCGCCTCAGGTCCGTGCTGTTGACGTATTATGTCAATAGCGCGGGTCTGAAGTGGTTAAGAGCGCTATTTTTAACGCTAAAATGCTGTAAAAACGCTTCAGTGTAAAAGGGCTCTAAGGGTCTTAGCGGTGCTTTGCCAGCGGTTTTCGGGCGCTGGCAGTGTGAAAGGGCTTTCAAAGCACTCGGCTTTCACATTGGGATCGCAGATGAGGCTTCGTCTGAAAAACGCTCAAGTGTGAAAGGGGCCTTAATTAAAAAAAAGCTGCCTATGCCGGTACAGGGAGTCTGTAGATAAAAAAACAAACTGTGTGCAGCTTTGCCCAAAGTTAAAGGAGTTGTAAATAAAAAAAAATTCTGCTGAAATTACAGTTTACAGGGTATAGAGACATAATAGTTAACTGATTCCTTTTAAAAAACAATTAAAAATTGATAAAAATCAATCATATAATGTACCTGCAGTTTCTAGTTTCGTGTTTGCATGCTGTTTCATGCTTCTGTGATGTACAGAGCCACAGAGCCAATACAGGGCAGTGATGGTTTGGAAAACGATAGTGATTGGTGCTGAGGGGTTTTAGACACACAGTAATCACACCTCCTTGATTAGTGACCACAGAGAAAGCTCCCAGTACTGTGGTTATCAGCAAACAGACAACCAGGAAGTGTGAAGATCAGAGGATTACAGAAACTTGAGAGTGGTGACATGACACTGCTCTTATATCAAGACATCGCTTGTATATCAAGGCAACATTTATTAAAACATTTTGCTTGTCTTAGAAAAACGCTCTCAAACCAAGGTTTACTGTATCTATTTACTATTTAATCTTTCACATTATACAAAAAAAAAAAAATTCTGCCAACGTTACTGTTTTGTTATTTTTTTTATTTTATAAAACCATTTTTTTTTTTTTTTTCCAAAAAAAAAAAGGCGTTTGAAAAATTGTTGCGCAAATACCGTGCGAGATAAAAAGTTGAAATGACCGCCATTTTATTCGCTAGGGTTACTGCAAAAAAAAAAAAACATATATAATATTTAGGGGTTGTGAGTAATTTTCTAGCAAAAAAAATGATGATTTTTACATGAAGGAGAGGAATGGCAGAATAGGCACGGTATGGAAGTGGTTAAACCTCTGTGTAATATTGGCACACTTAATGGCAGACTTGCCTGCTAAGCGTTCCCCTCCAGCGCTCTTGGCTGTCACGTGAGCTTCCATCTTCTCCTGGCCTCTCTTCAATGTTTTGGATTCTTCAGTCACTTGATTGGCCGTGGCTGTGATGATGTCACTCCCACACATGACCACAGGAGTCCCATGCACGACCTCGACCTGGCGATGCGCGGCTTCCTTTCCCCGATTCCTGTCGTTTTCATAGCAGTGAGCAGGGCCGTCTTTAAAGGGGTTGTAAAGGAAATTTTATTTTTCCCTAAATGGCTTCCTTTACCTTTTTAGGCAGCTAAAGGACCTGGCCAGTTTTTGCGATTGGGCACTGTGTCGCTTTAACTGACAATTGCGCGGTCGTGCGATGTGGCTCCCAAACAAAATTGGCGTCCTTTTTTCCCCACAAATAGAGCTTTCTTTTGGTGGTATTTGATCATCTCTGCGGTTTTTATTTTTTGCGCTATAAACAAAAATACAGCAACAATTTTGAAAAAAATTCAATATTTTATACTTTTTGATATAATATCCCCCACAAATATATAAAAAAAAAAAATTTTTTTCCTCAGTTTAGGCCGATACGTATTCTTCTACATATTTTTTTTGTTAAAAAAAATCGCAATAAGCGTTTATCGATTGGTTTGCGCAAAATTTATAGCGTTTACAAAATAGGGGATAGTTTTATTGCATTTTTATATATTTTTTTTTACTACTAATGGCAGCGATTTATTTATTTATTTGTGACTGCGACATTATGGCGGACACTTCAGACAATTTTGACACATTTTTGGGACATTGTCATTTTCACAGCAAAAAATGCATTAAAAATGCATTGTTTACTGTGAAAATGACAATTGCAGTTTGGGAGTTAACCACATGAAGGGGTTAAGTGTGACCTCATTTGTGTTTCTAACTGTAGGGGGGTGTGGCTGTAGGTGTGATGTCGTTGGTTGATCGTGTGTTCCCTTTTATAGGGAAACACAATCACGGCACCACAGTAAAGAACGGGGAAGCTCTCCCCGTTCTTTAGCTCCGGGAACCGATCGTGGGACTCCAGCGGCGATCAGGTCCGCGGGTCCCGCGGTCACGGAGCTTCAAACCGGGTCGCGACCCAAGCCTGGGCACTTAAAGAGGACGTACCTGTACGTGCTTGTGCCCAGCCGTGCCATTCTGCTGACGTAAATGTGCAGGAGGCGGTCCTTAAATGGTTAAAATGTTCACTAAATATTCAGCTATCCGGCTATATCTTTTCAGTTTGATATCTTTTACAGATTTTTGTGAAAGTGCTGTTTAAGTTTAGTGATCAATTCTAGAAATTTAGCGATTAAACAGAGTGTCTATGGGATTGCTTAGAGTGGATGATGTCATCGCTACAGCACAGAGCTTTAAAAAAAATTATCTTTTGTTCCTTTTCTATAAATTGCTCTCACAATTTATACATCGTAGGTATTTTTGTCTAGTTTCAGGCAATGTGCTCAGTTTTGTGATACGCCTTTTACTTTTGGCTGGCTGAGCTTCCAAATGACAAGAGTTCTACACTTTCTTCCATTGACTATCCTGTATAAATTTCTTCAGATTTAGATGTTAACCACTTAAGGACCGCCTCCTGCACATATACTTTGATAGAATGGCACGGCTGGGTACAGGTACATCCCCTTTAAGTGCCCAGCCGTGGGTCGCGCGTGCAAAATGGTACGTAGCTGCGGGACCCGATCGCCGCCGATGTCCCACAATCGGTCACAGGAGCTGAAGAACAGGGAGAGGTGAGTGTAAACAAACCTTCCCTGTTTTTCACTGTGGCAGTGTCACTGATTGTATATGCTGTATATATTTATTGTGGTCTATAAGTGGTTAAATCACACATGGCGTGTGCTGAGGTCTGCAGCATTGAAGGATTTTTGTATTTGAAACTTCAATGTAAATCTAGACAGTTGAGGGGGTGTAATATTCCCGCTGGGTGGAGTATGCGATCCCCCTTACTTTCAATATCGCCCCAATCGAGGCGTGATTTTTGCCGCGATTGTCGCCTGACACATCGCAGGACTGCTTTTGGGAAACAGGTGTTCTGTCATTTTCTTTGTGTGATTTGTCAGGTGACAATAGTGTCCCATGATTGGGGTGAAAGTAACGGGATCACAAGCGTGTGAAACGTTTTGCGGCAATTCAGGAAATTGCAGTAATTCCGCCCGCAGCCCGGAACGCCTAGGTGTGATCACAGCCAAAGCTAAGCGTCTTTTATCAGTTGCTGGGTTCTCCTTCTATAGGTTCTGGGGGAACGTTTTCTTCCTCAAACATTCCACACATTCTCTTCATTCTTTATTCTACCGCTAATATATACTCCACATTGACCTTGTATAGCGCTTTTCTCTCTGAGGACTCCAATATTGGAGATGGCGTTGGCCAGGAATCGAACCCAGGTCAGCTGCTTAGAAGGCAGCTATGCTTACCACTGCACCACCAACGCAAAAGTAGCATGTAGTGTGGGAGGAAACCGGAGTACCCGGAGGAAACCCACGCAAGCACAGGGAGAACATGCAAACTCCATGCAGATAGTGTCCTGGTCAGAAACTGAAACAAGGACCCTAGTGCTGCAAGGCTAACCCCTAAGCTTCTGTGCTGCCCATATGCAGCCTCTGTTTTCTAAGGCCCGCCCCCGCTGAACGGGGTAAATCACTTATGTTCACCTAAAGTGCCTTCACAAGAAATCCAAACTTATCCTAAACGACATTCTGTAACACTCCTATAATAAAACACACTCCAATAACAAAGAGGGGTACAGTGGTCCCCAAATTAGCAACACAATGGAGCTAAATATTCCATTCACCCTTAGGCCTCATTCACACGAGGGGTATGAATCCCCCCATGGGAGGGCCGTGTTTACCGGAATGGGGATGCACAGGTGTTCCCAGCATCCCGTGTAGGCAGTCCCATTTCTGTCAACTGGGGTACAGTGACTATACCAAATGTGACATCTGTGTGGGTGCCGGTGCACGGCCCCGAACGCACCTAGGGTGCGTCCGCACAGCTGCACCCACATGGATGTCCTTTTTGGGGTTAATGTAACCTCCACACAGGGTACAGATTCATACACCCCGTGTGAGTGAGGCCTCTGACTTTTCCATGAAGGACCTCACTGGTGCGAAGAGTTCTCATTTCTCCAGCAGAGAAAGCTGGAAAGACTCCTCCCACCTCTGAAAACAAAAAGAGTTCCAACCTCAACTTATAGCCAGTCCAACACACGCCTCAAAAAACATACCGGCCTGCAACCTCCTCTTATAGCTGGTCCAACACACGCCTCAAAACATACCGGCCTTCAACCTCCTCTTATAGCTGGTCCAACACACGCCTCAAAAATATACCGGCCTTCAACCTCCTCTTATAGCTGGTCCAACACATGCCTTAAAAACATACCGGCCTCCAACCTCCCCTTAGCCGGTCCAACACACGCCTCAAAAATATACCCAGCCTTCAACCTCCTCTTATAGCCGGTCCAACACATGCCTTAAAAACATACCGGCCTCCAACCTCCCCTTAGCCGGTCCAACACACGCCTCAAAAATATACCGGCCTTCAACCTCCCCTCTTAGCCGGTCCAACACACGCCTTAAAAACATACCAGCTTCCAAACTTCACAACATAATCAATTACTTTATGTCGATCGACAATACATAGATCAAACATATCACCTGTAAAAACGTGCTTGAGATGTTGGTGGTAAACGGCCTGCTAGGCCCGGGGGAACCAAACCAAGTCCTCCAAAAGCTGCCTCATATCCAACAGTTGCCAAGAGTGTAAATGTAGACATTATGCTTTAAGATTAATCAAAAATATCACATTCTAAAGGAAAAGGTAGAACAAGGGGAGGGGGAGCATGAAAGAGGCAGAGAGGGAGGAAAGTACCTTTCCCTTTAGAGATTTATATTTTTGATTAACCTTAAAGCTAAATGTCTACATTTACACTCTTGGCAACTTTTGGAGGGCTTGGTTTGGTTCCCCTCGGGCCTAGCAGGCTGTTTACCACCAACATCTCAGACACTTTTTTTTACAGGTGATTATGTTTGGGCAATGTATTGTCAAACCGTAATGCTTTTGCAGAAAGGTAAATGATGGGAAGACCCTCCGGTTACTGAAGTAGCGGCCGCCACCAGTGTAGGGACCTGTGTTGGTAAAGCCGTACCTGGCCCCTGGGAGGGTCCCTTAAACTTTTTGTTGAGTCTTCTTCTAGGAACAGCCTATTGTCTTGTTTGACCAGGTACGTTGATAGTTGTTGATTCAGAAGCTGCTTATAAGAATCTTTTAAGAGATTGATGACGTAGTGGATTCCTGTCATGATGGATTGAAATGAAGATCCTCTCCCTTCATATTCACTAGCAAATCGTCCTCTTCTTATCACCTAGTTGAAATTTTCTTCCAACATTTTGGCCATCTTCCTTCCCAAGAAAGCTGCACCCCTCTCATTTAAGTGTAATCCGTCACTACTATAATGATGGTAACGGCCTGAAAAGTCAGTCCAGTTCGCCATGAACCCAAACCCCTCCTCCCTGCACCAGTTCCTCAGCCACTTGTTAAAGTACCATAAGCTCTTGCTGTCTCTGTGGTGTGGCTCGAGGTGCAGGCAGTATTTCAGAAAATATTGCCTTGGCGGACCTTTTCTTCAATATGGCCCCCAAGTCCCTGAAATCATTTTGTAGGGCGCTCCATCTTTCTCTAACTTTGTCATTGGTACCGATATATACCATGACAGCTGGGTCCTCTCCAGCGCCATCCAATAATTTGTCCATGCAATCTGCAATGTTCCGAACCCGAGCGCCCGGTAAACAACATACTGTTTGGCGATAATGGTCTTTGTGACAGATTGCCCTCTGTATTCTTCCAATAACTGAATCCCCTACCACTAGTATGTGCCTATCCTTTGTGGTAACCTTGCCCCCATCTTCGTCACATGCTGGTGGAGTCTCTGTGTGAAAGTCACATGCTGGTGAATTCTTTACGCGATTGTCACATTCTAGAGGGGTCTCATTTTGAACATCACATTCTGGAGGAGACTCATTGTGATCGCAAAATTCACGAGTAGTCTCATTGTGAATGTCACATCCTTGAGGGGTCTCATTATGAACATCACATTCTGGAGTAGTCTCGTTGTGAATGTCGCATTCTGGAGTAGTCTCGTTGGGAATGTCGCATTCCGGAGTAGTCTCGTTGGGAATGTCGCATTCCGGAGTAGTCTCGTTGGGAATGTCGCATTCCGGAGTAGTCTCGTTGGGAATGTCGCATTCCGGAGTAGTCTCGTTGGGAATGTCGCATTCCGGAGTAGTCTCGTTGGGAATGTCGCATTCCGGAGTAGTCTCGTTGGGAATGTCGCATTCCGGAGTAGTCTCAACAGAATCGTTGCACACTAAAGGAGTCTTCATGTGAATGACACGTGGTTGATTTAAAGAAATTCCCAACTTTTGGGCTATTTTTTTTGCCAACAGAGCTGCACCCTGTTCATTTAAGTGCAGTCCATCCCTGCCGTAGAGCAAGTAACCGATTGAAAAGTCAGTCCAGGTCTCCATGAAGCCAAACCCCTCCTTCCTGCACCAGTTCTTCAGCCACCTGCTAAGCTCCCTATACTCCTGCTGCCTCCTTGGTGTCGCTCGAGGTACAGGCAGTATTTCTGAAAATGCTGCCTTGGAGGTTATTTTCTTCAGTATAGCTCCTAAGTCCCTGAAATCGTTTTGTAGGGCGCTCCATTTTCTTCTAATGTCGTCGTTGGTTCCAATATGTACCATGACAGCTGGGTCCTGCCCAGCCGCATCCAACAATCCGTCCATCCGATCTGCAATGTCCCGAACTCGTGCGACCGGGAAACAATATACTGTTCGTCGATCACCATCATTCTGACAGATTGTCCTCTCTGTCCCTCTAATGACAGAATCCCCTACCACCAGGATCTGCCTATCATTTTCTGTAAGCTTGCCCTCATCTTCATGGGAGGAGATATTCCCATGGCTGTCCTGTTTTTTTGGTGGCTTCCTAACGTGTGTGTCACATTGTGCTGGAGTCTCAACATGAATGTGACATTCAGGTGGTGTCTCCATGTGAACATCACATGTTGGTGTAGTCTCTGTGTGAACTACAGGAGTCTCTGGTTGATCCTCACATGCTGGTGAAGTCTCTGGTTGAACCTCACATGCTGGTGAAGTCTCTGGTTGAACCTCACATGCTGGTGAAGTCTCTGGTTGAACCTCACATGCTGGTGAAGTCTCTGGTTGAACCTCACATGCTGGTGAAGTCTCTGGTTGAACCTCACATGCTGGTGAAGTCTCTGGTTGAACCTCACATGCTGGTGAAGTCTCTGGTTGAACCTCACATGCTGGTGAAGTCTTTGGTTGAACCTCACATGCTGGTGAAGTCTCTGGTTGAACCTCACATGCTGGTGAAGTCTCTGGTTGAACCTCACATGCTGGTGAAGTCTCTGGTTGAACCTCACATGCTGGTGAAGTCTCTGGTTGAACCTCACATGCTGGTGAAGTCTCTGGTTGAACCTCACATGCTGGTGAAGTCTCTGGTTGAACCTCACATGCTGGTGAAGTCTCTGGTTGAACCTCACATGCTGGTGAAGTCTCTGGTTGAACCTCACATGCTGGTGAAGTCTCTGGTTGAACCTCACATGCTGGTGAAGTCTCTGGTTGAACCTCACATGCTGGTGAAGTCTCTGGTTGAACCTCACATGCTGGTGAAGTCTCTGGTTGAACCTCACATGCTGGTGAAGTCTCTGGTTGAACCTCACATGCTGGTGAAGTCTCTGGTTGAACCTCACATGCTGGTGAAGTCTCTGGTTGAACCTCACATGCTGGTGAAGTCTCTGGTTGAACCTCACATGCTGGTGAAGTCTCTGGTTGAACCTCACATGCTGGTGAAGACTCTGGTTGAACCTCACACGCTGGTGAAGTCTCTGGTTGAACCTCACACGCTGGTGAAGTCTCTGGTTGAACCTCACACGCTGGTGAAGTCTCTGGTTGAACCTCACACGCTGGTGAAGTCTCTGGTTGAACCTCACACGCTGGTGAAGTCTCTGGTTGAACCTCACACGCTGGTGAAGTCTCTGGTTGAACCTCACACGCTGGTGAAGTCTCTGGTTGAACCTCACACGCTGGTGAAGTCTCTGGTTGAACCTCACACGCTGGTGAAGTCTCTGGTTGAACCTCACACGCTGGTGAAGTCTCTGGTTGAACCTCACACGCTGGTGAAGTCTCTGGTTGAACCTCACACGCTGGTGAAGTCTCTGGTTGAACCTCACACGCTGGTGAAGTCTCTGGTTGAACCTCACACGCTGGTGAAGTCTCTGGTTGAACCTCACACGCTGGTGAAGTCTCTGGTTGAACCTCACACGCTGGTGAAGTCTCTGGTTGAACCTCACACGCTGGTGAAGTCTCTGGTTGAACCTCACGCGCTGGTGAAGTCTCTGGTTGAACCTCACGCGCTGGTGAAGTCTCTGGTTGAACCTCACGCGCTGGTGAAGTCTCTGGTTGAACCTCACGCGCTGGTGAAGTCTCTGGTTGAACGTCACGCGCTGGTGAAGCCTCCTCGTGAACGTCACGCGCTGGTGAAGCCTCCTCGTGAACGTCACGCGCTGGTGAAGCCTCCTCGTGAACGTCACGCGCTGGTGAAGCCTCCTCGTGAACGTCACGCGCTGGTGAAGCCTCCTCGTGAACGTCACGCGCTGGTGAAGCCTCCTCGTGAACGTCACGCGCTGGTGAAGCCTCCTCGTGAACGTCACGCGCTGGTGAAGCCTCCATGTAGCGTTCATATTCTGTCTCACGCACTAGGGCAGTCCTGCCTTGTGAGCTGTCTCTGCAGTAAATACTGCATACATCTGCAATAAAAAAATGAAGAATCAGGTTTAGTACTTTCACCTACATTATATATAATGTCTCCTCCCCCCTCCCTGTACATGTCTCCATCCCTCCTTCCCCTCCCCCTCCCCCTCTTTGCCTGTCATCTTTCAATATCCCTGATCGGTTCATCCCCTCTGTCACAAAAAAACCTGCATCCTAGTGCCTGTGCTCTAAAGACAAAAAATAAACTTTCTACTTGTATTACAATGTATCCATCTTGGCCTCTGTTTAATCTTCAACTGCCATAACGCCGCACATGTGATCCGTTATGACAGTTTGATTGAGAGCACAATAAATGTGACAGTTGGCTTTCCCAGCATGCCCGGAATAGAACTGTTTTTTGAAACTGTTAAATCTATGGCTTTCCTTCCACTTTAAACCGGTTGAAACCGGTTCTTTTTTGAATAACACACAGGCACAAGGATGCAGCTTTGTATGTGACAGAGGGGAGGATATAAAGATCACATAGAGGCTTAACAATCACTTTAATATCTCCTTCTGTTCTAAAATTCTATGAAAAGTAATCATTTTGGGGTGAAGGAGCCTTCGATCGATGAGTGTAGGTGACTTATCCATTTTGTATCGATCACTATCCATAGTACTTACCAATCTCGGTGTCTGTATCCTGGTGATGTCCATTGGCTTTACAGCCGGATCCGAAACATCCAACAACGGCTCTGAAAGAGCAGCGTACAAACGTCTGGATCCTCTTCATTTTGGGGCGCTTTTTGGGGGTATCTGCAGGCTGGTCACTGATACCTCCTTCCATAGCTGCCCTTCCTTTGCTGGGTTTCTCTTTGGTGTTTTTCAGAGAAAAAAGCTTTTTACATTTAAATTGTCTCATTATTAAGAAATAAAGAAACGCTCTTTAACCACTTCAGCCCCGGACCATATTGCTGTCCAAAGACCAGAGCACTTTTTGAGATTCGGCGCTGCGTCGCTTTAACTGACAATTGCGCGGTCGTGCGACGTGGCTCCCAAACAAAATTGGCGTCCTTTTTTTCCCACAAATAGAGCTTTCTTTTGGTGGTATTTGATCATCTCTGCGGTTTTTATTTTTTGCGCAGAGCGACTATTTTGAAAAAAATGCAATATTTTTTACTTTTTTCTATAATAAATATCCCCAAAAATATATAAAAAAAATATTTTTTCCTCAGTTTAGGCCGATACGTATTCTTCTACAAAAATCGCAATTAGCGCAATTAGCGTTTATTGATTGGTTTGCGCAAAAGTTATAGCGTTTACAAAATAGGGGGTAGTTTTATGGCATTTTTATTATTTTTTTTTTTACTAGTAATGGCGGCGATCAGCGTTTTTTTTCGGTACTGCGATATTATGGCGGACACTTCGGACACTTTTGACACATTTTTGGGACCATTGGCATTTTTTTAGCGATCAATGCTATAAAAATGCATTGGATTACTATAAAAATGCCATTGGCAGTGAAGGGGTTAACACTAGGGGGCGGGGAAGGGGTTAAGTGTGTTCCTGGGTGTGTTCTAACTGTATGGGGGGGGGGTGGACTTACTAGGGGGAATCACTGATTTTCTGTTCATACATTGTATGAACAGAAAATCAGCGTTTCCCCCGCTGACAGGAACGAGCGCTGTGTGTTTTCACACACAGCTCCCGTTCCCCGCTCTGTAACGAGCGATCGCGTGTGCCCGGCGGCGATCGCGCCCGCCGGGCACACGCACGGGACTCGGGGGCGAGCGGGGGGCGCGCGCCGCCGGCGGCGCGCACGCGCCCCCTAGTGGCCGCGAAAAGCGCGACGTAGAGCTACGGGCTCTCGCGCACCCGTGCCGACCTGCCGCCGTATAACTGCGGCGGCTGGTCGGCAAGTGGTTAAATGTACAAGAATAGAAATCGCAATGAAATCAAATCGCAAGAAAAATCTCAGGAGAGATTAGAAGTACGTCTTCACTGGTCAGTGAACACTCAGCAACTGCTGGCTTCTAGTGATGTCCAGTTCATGAACGAATCGTTCTTTTGAATCGGTTCTTTTCAGTGAACTGAGTAAATCGATTCATGTGAGTGAACTGAACCGTTTGGAATGGTTCTCTGTGCACTCAATACAAAGCATAGGAGAGCAGGCCTGGTAATATGATCCTAGAGTGAGAGAGCTCCGCCCCTCCCTACAACCAATCAGCGTGCTCAAGGCACAGAGACACTCAGGAACTGCATACAGGTCATCATGAGTACACAGTACACCGAGTAAAAGAATCAAATGAGTTATTGAGTTAAAGCGGAGGTTCACCCTAAATATAAGATCTCTCATGTGATCCAGCATACTGGCGTCAGCGCCAGTATGCTGTGTTTTTTTTTTTTTTTATCGCACACTTACTGTATTATAGTGGAATTCCTTTTTTGTCCCCCGCGGTGGACGGCTGTAGTATTGCTCGTCACATCTTCCTAAAATACCCGATATGGACTCGGGTAATCTTGGCGAAAATGCGGCGCCTGCGCACAGACCTAGGAGCTGACTGCGCAGGCGCCGTATTTCTCCGAGTCCTATTTCGGAGGGCGTGACGCGCCATAGCCGTAGGACTCGGAGAAATACGGCGCCTGCGCAGTCAGCTCCTAGGTCTGTGCGCAGGCGCCGCATTTTCGCCGAGATTACCCGAGTCCATATCGGGTATTTTAGGAAGATGTGACGCGCTATACTGGCGCCGTCCACCACGGGGGACAAAAAAGGAATTCCACTATAATACAGTAAGTGTGCGATTAAAAAAAAAAAAAACCAGCATACTGGCGCTGACGCCAGTATGCTGGATCGCATGGGAGATCTTATATTTAGGGTGAAATACCGCTTTAAAGAACTATATATGAGTTACTGAGTTGAAGACTCATATGAGCTGTTAGAATCCAGTACACTGTAATAACCATGAGTCACCACCAGGAGAACAATACTCTAAATCAATGATCAGGGAGCAGAAATACACTACAGACTGACTGCTTTAAAAACAGAGAGGACAAAGAGTCAGTATAAGAAAATATACTCATTCAGATTAATTCTTTAACCCTTTAGTATTTAGTTAGCTTATCCTAAGGGAGATATGTATGTTAAATAGGACAAACATCCCTTCTGGGACATGTGTTTAATTTAGTAGCTGTTTAACTGAATGATAGAGCTGTCTCATTTTTTATAACATAAATATAAATGTTATCCTGCTTTACAGTATAGTAATATTTTTCTGCATTCTGGTCATGTGATTTCTATTCCTTTCTGTAGTCTTTACAGTGCATAATAAGGCACCTTTCATACTTGTGCGACTTGGGACTACAAAGTCGCATGACAAGTGGTACACCATGATTTCCAATGAGTACCATCCATATCTGTGTGTCTTAAAGTCGCAGCGACTTTAAAGTAGTCCTCTGAGCAGGGAACTAAATACAAGTAAATGTCCCCAGGACCTGCCAACCTTCTGTGAAGAATCGTTCTATTGATTCTAATCATTTAAGAAGGTTGAATCAGAGCTTTGGTCACTTGCTTGTCAGACTCAGCAAGTGAACTGAAGAATCGATTCATTGAATCGGTTCATTTCAGTGAGTGACTCGAAATGAACCGATTCAGTTAAAAGAGTCGAACTTCCCATCACTACAGCAGGGAACGCTCTGATTTCAGGTCTGTCTGCACTGACTTTTTATTATGTTCTGTAGATGAATGAGGGAGGGGGAGAGTCTGAGAGTGTCTAGTAAGGAGGACAAAATATGAGTAACCAGGGGTTAGGAGGACATATGCCCATATGTGTTGGGGGGTGTTTCAGGGGTCAGATATGTGCTGGGGGGTGCTCTGTGAGAGAAGAAGTGCAAGGGGGATGGGTAGGGGGTAGTATATGTGCTGGAGGGGTGTTTTGGGAAGGAAGAGAGGGGTTGCCAGATTTCAAATCTAATCCACACTTGTAGCATTGCCCCCCTCCTTCCCAAAACACCCCTCCAGCACATATCCTACCCCCTACCCATCCCCCTTGCACTGGCCCTCTTCTCTCACCAAGGGCCCCCCCCCCAGCACATATCTGACCCCTGAAGCACCCCCAGCACATATGGGCACAGTGGCTGCATATGGTGGTGGGCACAGTGGCTGCATATGATGGTGGGAACAATGGCTGAATATGATGGTGGGCACAGTGGCTTCATATAATGGTGGGCACAGTGGCTTCATATAATGGTGGGCACAGTGGCTTCATATAATGGTGGGCACAGTGGCTGCATATGATGGTGGGCACAGTGGCTGCATATGATGGTGGGCACAGTGGCTGCATATGATGGTGGGCACAGTGGCTGCATATGATGGTGGGCACAGTGGCTGCAATTGATGTTTTTTTTACAGAATCAGTTTGTTTGCGCCCCCCCCCAAAAAAAAATATATATATCTGCACACTCATCGCCACTGCCCCCCAGCACATATCTATCTCTCCCCACCCCCCTGCTAGCACTAGCCCTCTCCCCAGGACATATCTGACTCCTGCATTATGTGCAGAACACTCACAATTCAGCCACACACTATTTGTTGCGACAAGCTATGCACCACATTACTACTCTTTCAGGCCACCAATAGTGTCCCAGGTCTTTTACAATTTGTAGCGTAATCCCCCCCCCAAAAAAAAAATGCAGCCGCTAAAGTGTTCGGGTTTGGCATGAAGAAAAGGTGGCAACCCTACTGCGTCGCTTTAACTGACAATTGCGCGGTCGTGCGACGTGGTTCCCAAACAAAATTTACGTCCTTTTTTCCCCACAAGTAGAGCTTTCTTTTGGTGGTATTTGATCGCCTGTGCGATTTTTTGCGCTATAAACAAAAAAGAGCGACAATTTTGAAGAAAAATACAATATTTTTTACTTGTTGCTATAATAAATATCCCAATTAAAAAAAAAAAAAAAGTTTTTCTCAGTTTAGGGCGATACGTATTCTTCTACATATTTTTGGTAATAAGCGACTGGTTTGCGCAAAAGTTATAGCGCTTACAAAGTAGGGGAGAGAATTATTTTTATTTTCTTTTTTTTTACTAGAAATGGCGGCGATCTGCGATTTTTATTGGTACTGCGGCGTTATGGCGGACACATCGGACACATTTTTGGCGCCATTCACATTTATACTGCGATCAGTGCTATAAATATGCACTAATTACAGTATAAATGTGACTGGCATTGAAGGGGTTAACACTAGGGGGTGAGGAAGGGGTTAAATGTGTATGCTAGGTGTGTTCTAACTGTGGGGGGGGGGGGGGGGGTGACTGGGGGGGTGACCGATCTGTGTCCCTATGTAGGAAGGAACACAGATCGGGCTCCTCCTCTCCAGAGACAGGACGCTGTCTCTGTGTAACACGGCAATGAGAGATGATCTATGAGAGATCATCTCTCAATCGCCCACAGATCGCATCGCAAACAGCCACTCTGATTGGCCGTTCACCGCGATCTGTGATTGGCCGTGTCCAAGGGACACGGACAACACAGGGCTTCCCCGCAGCGCGCTCTACAGCGCGCGCTGGGAACGCCTGAATGACATGCCGTCAAATGACGGCATGTTGGATATTCAGGCCCGCGCTGTTGCCGGCATCCGACGGTAGCGCGGGCCTGAAGTGGTTAAAGGGCACCTGTGCCCAGGTTATGGATATTAACCACTTACCTACCTGGCGAATTCCAGCACTCCTCTCCTACATGTAAAAATCATCATTGTATTTGCTAGAAAATGACCTCAGAACCCCCAAATATTATATATGTATTTTTAGCAGAGACTCTAGGGCACAGGTATCAAACACAAGGCCCTCCAGGCCAGTTCATGTGGCCCTCACACCTCATGCAGCTGCAGGGGAGCTCCAACCCTCCTCTGGTCCTCCTCAAGACCCTTACTTTCTGCTTTTCTTACCAGCAGCAGGTTAAGGTAAGGGCGTGCACTGTAATATAAGGGAGTTGGGGGGCACCACTTCTGATGGTGGGGTGGCTCTTAACATCTAATGTAATGGGAGGGGATGCACTGGACTTCTAATTTTACAGATAAAATCGGCCCTTTTAACGACAATCATAATGCTGATGCGGCCCTCGATTAAATTGAGTTTGACACCCCTGCTCTAGGGAATACAATTTTGGGATCATTGTAACTTTGTCACACGGTATTTGCGCAGAAATTTTTCGAATGCGTTTTTTGGGGGAAAAAAACACTTTCATGAATAAAACAACAAAACAGTAAAGTTAGTCCAGTTATTTTGGTATAATGTGAAAATGATGTTACACCGAGTAAATAGACACCTCTTATGTTATGCTTTAAAATTGTGGTATGTCACGCTTTAATACTTGCGGTATGGCCCCAAACTTCAATACTTAAAAAATCTCCATAGGCGACACTTTACATTTTTAGAGTTACAGAGGAGGTCTAGTGCTGGAATTATTGCTCTCGCTCTAATGTTCGCGACGATACCTCACATGGCTTGAACGTTGTTTCCATATGCAGGCGCAACCTACGTATACATTCGCTTCTGCGTGCGAGCTATAATAAATATTGTTTTTTTAATTTTTACACTTTCCCTTTAAAAAAAAAATTGATCACTTTTATTCCTATTACAGGGTATGTAAACATCCCTTGTAACAGGAATGGTGTGTGATCGGTCCTTTCTGGAGAGATGAGGGTTCTATAAGACCCCTTTCACACTGAAGCGTTTTTACAGCGTTTTAGCGTTAGAAATAGCGCTCTTAAAACGCTTATAAAACTCTCTCTTTATGCATCTCAATGGACCCTTTCACACTGAGCCCTGCAAGCAGCATCTTTGGAGCAGCTTTTGAGCGCTGAAAAAACGCTCCAGAAACGCCCCTCCCATTGAAATGAATTGAAAAGCGCTGTAAAAACGCCTTACCCTTTCACACTGAGGCGTTGAACTGGTGGGACGTTGAGAAAATACCTGCAAGCAGCATCTTTGGAGCAGCTTTTGGGCGCTGAAAAAAACGCTCCAAAAACCCTCCTCTCCATTGAAATGAATTGAAAAGCGCTTTAAAAACTTCTTACCCTTTCACACTGAGGCACTGCAAAAACGCCCTAAAACTTTAGGGTCTTATTGGTGCTTTACCAGCACATTGGGATTGCAGATGAGGCTTTGCTCGAATAACGCTCAAAAAACGCCCCAGTGTGAAAGGGGCCGAAGACTCCACATCTCTCCTCCAGGCTGGAAAGCATCAGATAATGGGGGCCCGTCCATTAGGGGCACACTGGCGCCACCCCCTCTCTCCACGCCACCCCTATATGCATAATGGATAGATTCATGCATAGGTGAGCTGTGGCCATCCCCTATTCATGCCTCCGGCCCGTTTTGGGGCACTGGGTGCATGAATTACAGCTGCAGGGGATTTTTTTAAGCACCCAATTAGAGCCAAAGGCAATAACAGGCTTCAAAATGAGGTAGGATCAGGTTGCAGAGAATGTGACCAGAGCCCACCCAGGTGTGTTACAACAGCAAATGAATATTCACTGTTGAAACACTGATCCTCAATCCAGCCAACCAGAATCGGGTGTGAGACATGTTTTCTGATTGGCTGAAAAGAGAAGACTCATGATTGGCTGTGGAGGGAGTAAGCGGAAGCTGCCACCGTGGAGAACGGGAGGCCACAAGCAGAGAAAGCCACTCCCGTGGAGAGCAGGGGAACGGGAAGCTGCCGCCGAGCAGGGGGAAGCTGCCGATGATAGGGCAAGTGCTACTGACCAACCAACGGGGAAGATATTGGCATAGTGTTTACACTACCAGCCACTGCTCTCCACCATGGCCAAGACCAAAGAGCTGTCCAAGGATGTCAGACAAGTTTGTAGACCCACACAAGGTCAGAATAGGCTACGAGGCCATTGCCAAGCAGCTTGGTGAGAGGGTGACAACAGTTGGTGCGATTATTTTCAAATGGAAGAAACACAAAATAATTGTCAATCTCCCTCGGTCTGGGGCTCCACCTTGTGGAGTTTAAATGATCATGAGAACGGTGAGGAATTAGCCCAGAACTACACGGGAAAATCTTGTCAATTATCTCAAGGCAGCTGGGACCACAGTCACCAATTGGTAAGAAAACAATTGGTAACACACTTCGTCATGAAGGACTGAAATCCTTCAGCGCCCACAAGGTCCCCCTGCTCAAGAAAGCACATGTACAGTAGGATGACCAGACATCCCCAGTTTCAGGGGACAGTCCCCTGATTGATGACACTGTCCCTGGACCAAGTCTGTCCCTGGTTTTGTCCCCAGATTGGATTTAATAGGGGGCAGGGGCAATTTCAAAGACAGTGCAGGGGGGGTTGTATTTTTCCCATTATCTGTGCCCCTTTCTGATGATCATGTGCTGGTCGAAGCGGAGGGAATATTTCTTCAGTTTCGGGTGCATGCCCATTCAGCTTTGCTGGCATGTTCTTCTGCCTTGGCTCAAATCCTGGCCAGCCGCCTGCCTATCTCCCTTGCCTTCCCCGGCGGAGTGATCTTCCTCCGCTCCCCACCCAGTAGTAGCCGGGGCCCAGAGAGTAAGACTTGAGAGGCTGTGAGGCGGGCGGCGACGGGTAGAGAGTCGCTGATTGTTGCCATTACTAGTAAAGAAAATATATGTCCCCGGATTTAATTTTAAAAATCTGGTCACCTTAATGTACAGCCCGTCTGAAGTTTGCTAATGAACATCTGAATGATTCAGAGGAGAACGTGTAAGGCCGCGTACACACGATGAGACATGTCCGACGGACCGTTTCCAGCGGACCAGGCTGAAGTTGTCTGTTGGTCTGATGTGCGTACACACCATCAGACAAAAATCCCCTCGGACCAGAACGCGGTGACGTAGAACACAACGACGTGATGAAAAAACAAAGTTCAATGCTTCCAAGCATCCGTCGACTTGATTTTAAGCATGCGCGGGATTTTTGACCGAAGCTTTTGTGTACTAACCAGCGAACATGTCCGAGGGACAGGTTTCCATCGGACAGGTTTCTAAGCATGTCCAGAAACGTTTGTTTGCTGGAAAACGGTCCGATAGGCCGTACACACGATAGAACATGGACCAGTTTCAGCGGACATGTTTGATCGTGTGTACGCGGCCTTAGACGTTAGTCCAATCTTTCTGTTGGGTATAAACAGTTTACTTTTGAATATTTATGTACCGTATTTATCGGCGTATACCGCGCACTTTTTTCCCCTTAAAATAAGGGGAAAATCGTGGATGCGCAATATACACCGATACCCGCTTCCTGCGCTCAGTTTGAACTGAGCCGCCGACATATACCGAGTGCAGTACACTCGGGTACATTTGGCCACGCTCGGCTTCGCTCATGCTCACGCATAAACGTCACAGAGCGTGAGCACAAGCGAAGCCGAGCCTGGCCGAATGTACCCGAGTGTACTGCAATCAGTATATGTCGGCGGCTCAGTTCAAACTGAGCGTGGGAAGCGGGAATTCGACTCGCCAGGAGGACACCACTGAAGCCGAAGACACCGGACGATGGACACCGCACAAGACACCAAAATGGTAAGTACTAAAAGAACTAAACATTTTTTTACAGGTACACATCAGGGGTGCGCTCTATACGCAGGAGCGCCCAATACCCCGATAAATACAGTATTTATTTAGTAATACAGATTTCACATGCCTGTGTAATACTATTTATTTACCGACAGAAAGCTGTTCATCGTACTGCTGTGTTCTTCAGCTTTTAGTAAATTGTACACATGCTTGTGATCCTCATTATTCCTGAAACTTGGTTTAGGATTATCAAAAATAATCAGAGTTTAGGAGTGGACCTGATCTAGTTGTATGAAACAGTCTGTTCTGACCAGAGTAGTATCTTATAACACTGCAGTATTGCTTGCTGCTAAGTGGTACGTATGGGATCTGAAAGATCCCATGACACAAGGGGCTGTATTGACTTCTGTATACTACTTTATGCTATAGATCATTCTTGAGCATACTTAAAGGGGAGGTTCCCCTAAAAAGAAACTTTTAACATTGCCTGTCTCTTCTTAATAACATGTAGAATCGGCTGGTAGTTTAAAAAAAAAAACGTCCGTACATACCATTTTCAGCATGTAGTCTCACCGTCGCTTCCGGGTCTGGCGGCCGGGGATGGGCGTGCCTACTTAAATGACAGGCATCCGATTGACGCATACAGCGTGTCACGAGATGCCGAAAGAAGCCGAACGTTGGTGCGCATGCGCCGTATAGAGCCGCACCAACGTTCGGCTTCTTTCGGCATCTCGTGACGCGCTGTATGCGTCGATCAGATGCCTGTCCCCACACATCATACCCGGAAGCGGCGGTGAGACTACATGCCGAAAATGGTATGTACGGACTTTTTTTTTTTTAAACTACCAGCCGATTCTACATGTTATTAAGAAGAGACAGGCAATGTTAAAAGTTTCTTTTTAGGGGAACCACCCCTTTAATGTATTTATGATACTGAGGAGTAACAAAGTGTCTAATTTATGGCAGCTGCAATTAGATTGAATAACAACAACAACAACGTTAGACATCAGCATCATAAATAAAGACATTTTACTTAATAATTGTATATCCAGTAACACTATAGTGTCATGCAGAGCTTTTTTTCTCAGAAAATAGGTGCAGGAACTCAACCACGACCCGTTCAGATTTCACAAACAGTAGAAGGGTCTTAAAGGGGTATTAAATACCAGTATTGCATTACATACAGAGTGCAGAGTTCAGGGGGTTACACACAGAGTGCAGAGCTGTCACTTGTAAACACAGAAACCAGGCTTCTGCCTTTACAAGTGATTATGGTGAACAGGCACCAAAGGGTCTGAGCCAGAGGTGGCGGAACTGAGTTCCCCCTGAAAAAAAAGCCCTGGTGTCATGTTTTCCAGGCTTGTATTTATGAAGGTCAAGTAGCTCTGTACAAGAATGTCAAGTGTAATATCCCAATTTAGCCACTAGATGTCACCGTAAGTGAACAGTAGGCAGTGGGAGTGCTTAGGAATTCGATTGAGTTTCCCAGTACTCCTTGACTTATCTCTGCTGTGAATTTATGATTACAGATACTTATAGCGCCATCAATTTAAACACAAGCCTTACAGGTTTTTCATGTGATCACTGTGTGTTCTCCCAGGAGGGACAACTCTGTCCGCCAGGAGAACACAATGGCTTCACAGGAGAGATTCACCCATTAGCACTGACTGTGTAGATGGGGGAATCGAGCGATTCCCTGATCACAGGATTTGATTGACAGTAACAGGTGCCAATAGCTCCCACTTCTCTCTCGTCTGTCTTACAAGAGCAGGAAGAGAGACTAGCACTGCTTCAGATGGGCACATCACTGGATAGAGAGAGGGCTCAGGTAAGTTTTTTTTTTTTTTTTTGGGGGAGGGGGGTTGACAAGCAGTGGGACTTTTTTTACCTTAATGCAAAAAATGTTTTGACTGTTTGACTTTAACACTTTCCCTACCGAGTCATTGTAAAATGACATCAGCGGGAACCCTTCCTCCTTCAGATTGGATGTCATCGGACGTCCTTGCATTCCTGGGCGGCTAGGGGGCGATTTGTTGGGAACCCGGTGGTCGTGATGTCCGCCGGGCACCCGCGATTGCCTGCAATCACGGCAGGACCATGGATCTGTGTGTGTAAACACAGAAATCCATGTCCTGTCAGCGGTGAGGAGACCGATGTGTGTTCCCAGTACAGAGGAACGCACATTGGTCTCCTCCCCTTGTGAGTCCCCTCCCCCTACAGTTAGAACACACTTTAGGGGACATATTTAACCCCTTCCCTGCCAGTCAAATTTACACAGTAATCAGTGCAGTTTTATAGCACTAATCGCTGTGTAAATGTGAATGGTCCCAAAAATTTGCCAAAAGTGTCCGATATGTCCGCTGCAATGTCACGGTCACAATAAAAATCACAGATCACCACCATTACTAGTAAAAAAAAAAAAAAAATGCCATAATTCTATTCCCTATTTTGTAGATGCTAGAACTTTTGCGCAAACCGATCAAATACGCTTATTGTGATTTTTTTTTTTACCAAAAATATGTAGAAGAATACATATCGGTCTAAACTGAGGGAAAAAACGTTAAAAAAAAATAAAATGATATTTATTAAATCAAAAAGTAAAAGATATTGGCCTGGATTCACATACCTGGGCGCATCTTTCTGCCAGCGTAGCGTATCTTCTTTACGCTACGTTGGCGCAACGTTGAGAGGCATGCATGGAATTCACACAGAAAATGCTCTCAACGTTGCGCCAGCGTAGCGTATAGTTGTCGGCGTAAGTCAAAGTAGGTGGAAGTGGGCTGGAAGTAGGCATGTAACATTTAAATGAAGCGTGACCCCATGCAAATGATGGGCTGAGCTTCAAAAAACGAACTGCGAATGCGTCGTATCTTGGACGCATCCCAGTGCGCATGCTCACAGTCACGTCGAAATAACTGCCTAAGATACAGTATGTCAAAACACTGCCTACGACGTGAACGTAACCTACGCACAGCCCTATTAACGTACTACATAAACGACGTAAAAATCGACGGCCTTCGTTCCCTGGTCCAAACCTTTGAATGGGTTGCGACTCCTATTTGAGGAATAACTTTACGCCAGATGTAACCCTTGCGCAAATCGCCTAAAACATGCACCGGGCATAAGTACGTTTGTGAGTCGGTGTATCTTACTCATTTGCATATTTCAGATGGGTACGCCGAATGCGTCCAGCGTAACTATGCGTCACGATACGCTGAAGCCGACGTATCTAGCTTGGGGAATCGGCGCAGAGATACGACAGCGCACATTTGTACTTACGACGGCGTATCTATAGATACGTCGGCATAAGTCTTATGTGAATCCGGCTGATTGTGTTTTTTTTTAAATTGTCGTTCTATTTTTGTTTATAGCGCAAAAAATAAAAACCGCAGATGTGATCAAATACCACCAAAGGAAAGCTCTATTTGTGGGAAAAAAAGGCATCAATTTTGTTTGGGAGCCACGTCGCACGACCGCACAATTGTCATTCAAAGTGCGACAGCATTAAAAATTAAAAATTGTTCTGGGCAGGAAGGGGGTGAAAATGCCCTGTATGGAAGTGGTTAAAGGATTTGCAACTGATTGCTCTGTGCCAGATACCACACCATACCTATAGGCAGGTAGCCTACTTTATGTGTAGTTAGCACCTGACTGCCCAAGTCAGGGGGAACGGGTTATTGTTTTTGCTGCCTTTATCCTGTGTGTGCACAGGCTTTTGCTGGGGTTTAGCCTCCCCTGTGTTCTATAAAAAGGGGAAGAGGTCTGGATCATAAGGGGGCACCGGGAAACACTTGTGGAAAAGCATGGGGAACCTATACTACAGACTTGCTGGGACCTATGGTCCACTCTGGAACACCGTTTTACCAGAAGAAACCTGGAACATGGACTTCTCTGTCACAGCACCGCCAAGTCTGGACTTTCTCCAAGTTCGGATCACAGTCCTCACAGTTAAAGTGGAGTTTCCATCCCAATTTTTTTTTTCATTATTGTGCTCATCAGACCTAAAAAAGAAAATGCCTGTTGCTATGCGGTCCTACGAAATCTGCCCTTGGAATCACCTAGGATTCTGACATCATCCCCCTCTAATGCTCCTGGGAAATGCGTGTCATCATTTCCCAGAATGCAGTGCGCTACCCAATTATTACTCCCCATCCAAGACTTCCAGGAAGTAAGTCCTTGTGGGCTTCACAATGCCCACAAGCAAAATGACAACGGTGTGGACATAGTTTTATAAACTATCTTTCTTTATCGTACATCACGGGACACAGAGCGCATAGTCATTACATATGGGTTATATGGGTACCTTCAGGTGTGGACACTGGTGTAATCAACTTCACAGGAAGTTCCTCCCTATATAACCCCCTCCCACTGAGAGTGCTTCAGTTTTTTCGCCAGTGTCTTAGGTGTTGGTCACGTCTAGCTGTCCCTCGGAGGTCTCGGGACCCAGGATAGCTAGCCGGATCCGTCCGAAGTGCTTCAAAGCCAAGGTGTGTACGGTACCCGGGCCCTGCCTGCGTGGGGTGTTGCCTATAATGCCTCTCCTTGGAGGGCTGGATTCTGGGCTCCAGTGCCTTGGTCTCTCCCAGGACTAAACGCTACTGATGCCAGGATGCTATATAGGTCCAGGGGTGTGGGTTCCTTAACACAGGACCCCGGTCCCTGAAGGTCCGAGACAATACCCACGGAGATGGGGGAAGATTGGGCCTCTTGCAGTTTGCAATACCCTGCGGCGTGGAGCAGGTAAGAGGGAACCTGCGGGACTTGGTTCGACAGTAGGTATCCCCCTGGGGGTTCTGGGTTAGCTAATGGTATGCTTGTGCATCAGCCACTATCTCCACTATGTCTGTGTGGGCAGGATGGGATACTAATGTTTACCCAGATATATGTAGATATATGTATACTTGTGTAAGATATATATTTGCTACTCACCCCAGGTCTGCCTGTTAGCATTGATACTGCAACCCCACATGTTTTAAAGAGGAAAATTGCTGGTGAAAACTCCTGTTTCTTAGGAAGCCCATGGGGACAGCTTCCTCTCTCTGTGCACTACAATAAGATTAGTGCTTACCTGGTGTCTGTTGGTGCTGCCTGGCGCTGGTCCATGTTTTTCCTCTGCTCCGCTTCCTCCATGTTGTTTTCAGCGTGGGGGGGTGCGCGCGCGTGCCGCCTTTTATAGCGTCGGCGTGCGTTGGGGGGGCGGGCCAGCAGCGTCAGGGTCTGTTTTAAAAGTAAAACTTTTTCTCTGGCTGGTCTTTCCCTCCTGGAGGCAGAGGAAGAAGGACACAGAGCGCGCAGCTGGGTCTTTTGGCCACAGTGACACCCAGTGGCGGTTTGTGGATCTTCAGGTCTAGGACTTAGTTCCACTATTGACCAGAAAAAAAAAAAAAAAAGAGTTTTTTTCCTTAAAGGGACTCAGCCTTAGATCCAGCAGTATCTGAGTCAACCTTGGACTCCGGCTAACGGGCATTGGTGTTGCAATACTCACAGGTTTTCCTCAGTATTGCCACCTCCCAGGCGGGTAAAAAAAAAAAAAAAATTTCATTTTTCCTCAGCCTGTTCTCATATTAATTACTCCTAGCTACAACAGTCAGGTGTTGGCTAGAGGGGTGACTCAAGGTTGTGCAATGGCTCCAAAAGCATCAGGACCAGCCAAGGCTGCAAAAGGTGCCAAGAAACAAAAGGGGTCTCCATCGGGGTCAGAGGATTTGGGCCAGGCTTCAACGGCCCCACCCTCACCAGTTAGACCACCGAGTAGCATAGTACAAGAGCCATTGGGCAAGCCGCGGCAAACAAGAGGCCCTGGTCTCGCAAGCCGGCTAAACCAGTCATCAAGTCAGATTCATGAAGGGGCGCCCCCACTCTCTTGGGTGGGGGGAAGACTTCAGTTTTTCTCCGAAGTCTGGAAGGCCAGAATCCCGACTCTTGGGTTCGGTCCGTGGTAGCCACAGGCTACAAACTAGGGTTTCGAGAAATCCCCCCTCCTCATTTTCAGGGGTCAAGTCTTCCAAGCGACCCGTTAAAGAGGGCCTCTCTCGTAAAGGCGTTGGACCGCCTCTTGCTCCAAGGAGTAATTGTAGTACCAACCCAAGAAAGGGGTCTGGGATTCTACTCCAACCTTTTTATTATACCAAAACCCAGTGGCGACGTCAGGCCTATCCTAGACCTCAAACGCCTAAATCGCTTTCTAAAGATTCAGACCTTTCGTATGGATTCCATACGTTCAGTGACAGCCAGCCTGCATCAAGGCGACTTTCTAGCATCTATAGACATAAAGGATGCATATCTGCATGTGCCGATCTACCCAGCACATCACAAGTTTCTTCGTTTTATGATAGATCAAAGTCATTTCCAGTTCGTAGCCCTCCCTTTCGGGTTGGCAACAGCTCCGCGGGTATTCACAAAGGTGTTAGCCCCGGTGCTAGCCGTCCTAAGGACAGAAGGCATCTTGGTCCTGGCATACCTGGACGATCTCCTGGTTATCGACAGATCAGCTTCCAACCTCAATCATGCAGTAGTCCGCACAGTGCGGCATCTAGAAGAATTCGGGTGGATTGTGAACCGAGAAAAATCAAGGTTACAACCCACAAGACAGTTGGAATATCTAGGCTTTCGGTTAGATACAGAATGCCAGAGGGTATTTTTACCTCAAGGGAAGATCAGGTCGTTGATTCAAACGATTCAAATAGTCTTAGGCAAAAAGAAGCCGACTATTCGCCTATGCATGCGACTGCTGGGAAAGATGGTGGCCGCCTTCGAAGCAGCGCCCTATGCCCAGATCCATACCAGAGTTCTTCAGGCAGCTATTCTCTCTGCTTGGAACAAGTCCATACAGGCATTAGACCGTCCATTAGTTCTTTCCCCAGGGGTCAAGCGCAGCCTGTACTGGTGGCTGATCCCTCAAAAATTGTCAAAAGGGAAAACCTTTTGCCCCATCACGTGGAAAATAGTAACCACAGATGCCAGCCTAACAGGTTGGGGGGCAATCTTAGGAAAACGGACCCAGCAGGGACAGTGGTCAGAGGCAGAAAGTCTGCTTCCCATCAATGTCCTAGAGATCAGAGCTGCTCGGTTGGCCCTGGTCGCCTGGACTCTCCCCCTGCAGGGTCTGCCAGTAAGGATACAGTCCGACAATGCCACGGCGGTGGCATACATAAACCACCAGGGGGGCACAAGGAGCCTAGCGGCTCAAAGGGAAGTAAACCTGATTTTTTAATGGGCCGAAGCCCATGTACCCTGCATCTCAGCAGTGTTCATCCCAGGGATAGACAATTCTCAAGCAGATTTTTTGAGTCGTCAACAGTTACTCCCGGGAGAGTGGTCTCTTCACCCCCAGGTATTCCAAGAGATTTGCCAAAGATTCGGAGTTCCCGATGTGGACATCATGGCAACAAGATTCAACAAGAAATTGGACAAATTCGTATCCCGAGCCAGGGACCCCTCGGCCTACGGGACCGATGCGTTGGTTTGCCCCTGGCACCAGTTTTCTCTCCTGTATGCGTTCCCTCCACTACAGATGATTCCCCGCCTTCTACGAAGGATCAGGGTGGAGCGCAGGCCGGTGATCCTGGTGGCCCCAGCCTGGCCCAGAAGGGCTTGGTACGCACTCATCGTGAGGATGTCAGTAGGGGCACCGGGGCCACTCCCCCTGCGCCCAGATCTGCTGTCTCAGGGCCCGATCTACCACCCTGCTTCACAGCAGCTAAATTTGATGGCTTGGCGGCTGAATCCCTAATTCTTAAGGGCAGAGGCCTCTCAGCCCAGGTCATATCTACGTTAAGTCAGGCTAGAAAGCCAGTCTCTAGAAATATCTATTACAGAGTCTGGAGGACCTATGTGGAGTGGTGCGAGTCTCAAGGAGGGCATCCTCGCAAGTTTTTTATTGACAGGATCTTGCGATTCCTCCAGGTGGGCGTTGACAAGGGGTTGGCTCTTAGTACTCTAAAGGGGCAGGTGTCTGCCTTATCGATATGGTTTCAAAGGCCTTTGGCCATGCATTCGCTTGGGAAAACCTTCTTGCAGGGGGTCTTGCATGTGAATCCCCCTATTAGAGCTCCCCTCTGCCCCTGGAAATTAAATCTGGTCTTGTCAGCTTTACAAAGGCAGCCGTTTGAACCTCTGACAGAAATCCCTCTTGTGCTGCTAACCCGAAAGTTGGTTTTCTTGGTGGCTATGGCTTCGGCCAGAAGGGTTTCCGAGCTGGCAGCCTTGTCATGCAGGGAGCCATACCTTATTCTGCATAAGGACAGAGTGGTTCTGCGGCCTCAGTCTTCTTTCCTTCCTAAGGTTCATATCCAGTTTTCACTGGAATCAGGACCTAGTCCTACCATCCTTCTTTCCTACTCCCCAGTCCAGAGAGGAAAGATTGCTTCATACTTTGGACGTGGTCCGAGCCATGAGGGTTTATCTCAAGGCTACAGAAAAGATTCGGAAAACAGATGTGCTTTTCGTTCTCCCGGATGGCCCCAAGAAGGGTCAGCCGGCTGCCAAGTCTTCCTTGGCTAGGTGGATTAAGCAGCTGATTTTTCAGGCCTATGGTCTGAAGCGCGTTCCACCGCCCTTATCAGTTAAAGCCCATTCTACGAGGGCCATGAGTGCCTCTTGGGCGGCACACCATCAGATCTCTATGGCACAGGTTTGCAAAGCGGCAACCTGGTCTTCCGTACATACGTTTACTAAATTTTATAAGTTGGACGTCACAAAAGCTACGGACGCAGCATTTGGGCAGGCGGTCCTACGGGCAGCAGTATAGAATCCTCTGGCCCGGTTCACGCCCCCTTTTTTTCTGTTGGTGGAGCTATTTTTTACCTCCTGATATATTTTCTGTTTGGCTAATTTTGGCCTTACGGTCTCCCTCCCTTCATGGAGCATTGCTTTGGGACATCCCATATGTAATGACTATGCGCTCTGTGTCCCGTGATGTACGATAAAGAAAAAAGGATTTTTAATAACAGCTTACCTGTAAAATCCTTTTCTTGAAGTACATCACGGGACACAGAGCTCCCACCCCTCTTTTGGGAAACATTGTGTAACCTCGGAGAAATTGCTTGCTACAAAACTGAAGCACTCTCAGTGGGAGGGGGTTATATAGGGAGGAACTTCCTGTGAAGTTGATTACACCAGTGTCCACACCTGAAGGTACCCATATAACCCATATGTAATGACTATGCGCTCTGTGTCCCGTGATGTACTTCAAGAAAAGGATTTTACAGGTAAGCTGTTATTAAAAATCCTTTTTTTTTGAATAACTATGCAGAGCGGCGGCGGATTGTAAAATAGTAAGTGACTGGATTTATATTATAAAAACGCATGATGAAAGGACATACATTTAAAAAATGCTAATTGTGGTTGGAACCCCGCTTTAAGATTGGAATGTTATTTTATGTTATATCTTCATGTAGTCATTTTACTTAAAGGGTTAATAAAGGAAAAAAAATATTTGTTTAAAATAGCAAACAGAGTGTCCCCGATCCACGTCTTCTGGGGTCCCTCGTCGGCTGTCTCTGGTCATCCCTGCACGAACACACACGTTCATGCGAGAGAGCTTGCATTGTATGTAGTCCTTGCGGGCACACTCCCATGATACAACGAGCGGCCCTAGCCGCTAACTGTATCACGCGACCCCGCCCCTCGGCGTGCCGTGTCACTGGATGTGATTGAAAGCAGCGCCAGCCAATGGCTGCGCTGCTTTCAATCCATCCGCTCTAGCCAATCGGCGGCCAGGCTGAGCGGCGACGAGGATCTCGGGACCGAGCGCGGGACTTTTGAGGGGTCAGGTAAGTATAATGGGGGGACGGTATACACTGATGTTTTTTCACCTTAATGCATAGAATGCATTAAGGCGAAAAACATTTTTCCATTACAACTCCTTTACATTAACGTTTTATATAACTTATACATTTTGTTGTTACATACCTGCTCTTTCATATTTGTATACTGCATTTTATATAGAGATTTAACAATACATACTGTATATATAAAACATTTAAATATAAAACACATAAGCCACTTCTAGATACTGAGAAAACAATTTACATTATCCTGGTTTGTATACTTTTCCATTGTTGGTTTAATACCACTTTAGTTCTAAATGAGTTTAATAGCTCATACACTTATGCCTCGTTTCTACTGAACGGAACGGTTCGGGTCGGTACAGTTTGGAACAGTTAGAATGGACCGGTCTATTCTTGTGAGCGTTTCCACTGCAAGTCGGACCGTCCTGGGCCATTCAGGGTTTAGAAAAAATGCCTAGGGTGTCCACCAATTAGTGGGATGTATTGTAGGTCCGCCTTAACTGAACCGTTCTATTTTCTATGGCCCCACATCTGAAGCAGGACCCAGAATGGTCTGGTACGGTTCGGTTTTATGGCACACTTTCATAATGGAAACACCCAAAATAGCGTACCGAACCGATCCGCTCAGTGGAAATGAGGCATTATATTACAATGATTACATAAGGCAACGATTACATGACTCACCATTCCACGGAATACGCAAAAGATACTTGTAGCGGATGGATATTAAAGTGGAGAAGAGACATGCTATTTCTCTTCCGCATTAAAGTTACTTAGCTGCCTGTCCGCACTGTACATTGCTGAGCAGCTCAGAGTAATAATTTTGGCATTGCAGAAATAACTGAATTCCCATGAATGCGTGGGAATGACATCATCTCAGCCTGGCCAATGGAAACAGCTGGGGATCAATACCTGGATGCCACTAGGCTGAAAACGTCAGAAGCTGGTGGGGAGCTCTGGGGGAATCACAGCACTGGAGTATAGCTGAGTATAGTTTTGCTTTAACAAATAACTAGACCTTCAATATGCATATTTTAAATAGTACATGTAAAATAAAATTTTCTAAAGCACTGTGTATCATAAACATAACCCCTTCCCCCCTCATCCCTTGTCTTTCCATTCCCTTACTCACAATTTCAACATGTGCCCTATCCCTCTTCTGTCCATGTAGGCACCACCGGTACATACTATCTAGCAGCATCTCCACACCCTCATCATCTCTGCGCTGTTGTACATCCCCCCTGTTTTTATTAGCCTATTGGATCCTACTTTGTGATGTTATTATAGGAATGTATTTCCCTATATATGTATTTATTTATCATTACTGTATTTTGTATGTCTGGGGGTGGGAGCTCCAATCACAGCTCCCCCTTGTAGCTTCCGACCTTGCCAGCGTGCCATTGGGTTGTCGCTGCGCACCTGCACACTGGATATCAGTGCGCTCCTTTGCAGACCACGCCAGTGTCGCACAATTGTGACGTCTGGCGTGGTTGGGGATCCCTTACTTAAAAGGCTCTCACAGCCGGTTGAGTGAGATGTGACAGCTGCTCTCCCTGGGGACACGCAGCAGGACGCTTTTCTAAGGTATGATTTCTCGTACACAATGCCGGTTCGCCGGTCATTTGTCTAAGTCATTCACTCTAACTATTGTAACAAGAAATCCCTTTTCTCTTTGTGTTGAGCTTATCTACACTGTGCCTGACAACTTCTCAGCACAGCTACTGTGAATACTCTTATGTAAGACACCAGCGTCCTGCCTGCCCCAGTTTTATAGCCCTAAACAGGCCCTATGGGTAAAGAGCTCTATGATCTTTCTGGTTTTAATATATGGGAATTGGTTGTATTTCTTTTCTTTTTCTATTCTCACCACTCGAATGTCCGCTCACGCTTTCCACACACACCCCTCCTCCCTCCCCTCCTCCCTTCCCTCTTCCCCTCCCTTTCCTTTCTCCTTCCCCCCTTCTCCTTTCCCCTCCCCCTTCTCCTTTCCTCTCCCCCTTCTCCTTTCCCCTCCCCTTCTCCTTTCCTCCTTCCCATCCCCTTAAATAAAAGAAGGAATTCAAATGTAACCATACCAAATTTTTATTGTGTTTATGAAAGTCTAATTATGGACCTATACACATTTTTTCCTTTCCAACTTATATATAATCTGAATAAACCAAGAGTCCTTTGGTAAAATCAATTGGCCAGAAGTGAAGATCTAGTGATCCTCTCGCCCATTCCGGGGCACACTTTTAACCAAGAGATTCCAAGCCTGCCCACCACGGCAAGGTAGACTCTTCTAGGGCAGGACCTACACTAAGCTACCCTACTGGATGCTAGTCATCCTTTTTCTAATGTTGGATATATGTTTGTAGTAGGCCTGATCCTATGATCTGTGTGTGCGATCTACTGTCGCCTAATGTGGTTGTCTGTCTGTGTGCATCTATCTAAAGCATGGACCAGTCGGTTTATGTACATCTGGATGTCCTCTGTTAGTGTAGGTCAGTGCATGCCAGTCATTGTATGTTGTCCAGTGTGTGTTGGTAAATAAATGTTAGTCCTGTATTTTTCCTGGGCATGTAGCAGGATTTATCTGTAATTTGGAGTTCATCTTGCCTTTGGTCAAAAAATCTCGGTCCTCCCGATTTGAGGATAAAGGAATCGCATGCTCAGGCATCTGCAGTTTCACCCTCAACAGGGGGATCGTGTATTTTCAAAATATTTTTATTAGTTTCTATTATAACATTTTACAAACAGGTACTTTTTCTCCTTCACTGATGAGACGCCACTGATGGGCACTGTTGGGGCTGTACTGACCATCACGACACTGGTGGTCAGTGCCCTGATCATCGTTGCAGATGTCTCCTTTCACACTAGCCAGTTACCAGCTTTCTTCTCTCCTTATGCTGTGCCATGGTTGTAGATGGTTGGGAAAGAGTTGTAGCACAAACCCTCCCAAATCTCTCCTAGAACAACCCCCAATCCCCTCTCCTAGCACACACCCCTAAATTCTCCTCCTAGCACAAACCCCCCACCTCTACCAAATCCCCCTCCTAGCACAACCCACCCACCTCTACCAAAATTCCTCCTTCTAACACATGGTTGTAGATTTGAAAGAGCGCTAGGTCCCCCGCCCTAGCACAAACCCTCCAAAATCCTGTATCCTAGCACAGCCCTCCCTATCCCTCCTCCTAGCACCCCTCCCAAATTAACCCTCCTAGCACAGCCCCCCAATCCTTCCTTCCTTCCAGAACAACCCACCTAAACCTTCGTCCTTGCATAACCCCCTCCTCCCGACCTGCTTTCAAATCCCCCTCCTAGAATAACCCATCCACCTCTACCCAACTTCCGCCTTCTAGCACATGGTGGTAGATGGTTTGGAAAGAGCACTAGGTCCCCCGTCCTAGTACAAACCGTTCCAAATCACCTTCCTAGCACAAACTCTTCCAAATACTGTCTCCTATAACAGCTCACCCTATCCCTCCTCATTGCACCCACCCCCAAATAACCCTCCTCGCACAACCCACCCACCTCTACCTAAATTCTCCTTCTAGTACATGGTTATAGATGGTTTGGAAAGAGTTCTAGGCCCCCCTCCTAGCACAAACCTTCCCAAATCACCTCCCTAGCACAAACCATCCCTAATCCTATCTCCTAGCACAGCCCACCCTATCCCTCCTCTTTTCATTCCCCCCTAATACCCCCTCCTAGCACAACCCCCCTAATACCCCCTCCTAGCACAACCCCCTCACCTCTACCCAAATTCCCCTTCTAGCACATGGCTATAGATGGTTTAGAATAACCCTCCTAGCCCCCTTCTAGCGCAACCCCCCCCCCACGCCCCTTTGCTAGCACCCCCCTCCTAGCACAATCCTCCTCAACTGCTCTCAAATCCTCCTCCTAGAACAACCCACCCATATTTCCCCTTCTAACACATGGTTGTAGATGGTTTGGGAAGAGCGCAAACCTCCTAGCGCAAACCTTCCTAAATCACCTCCCAAGCACAAACCCTCCAAAATCCCATCTCCTAGCACAGCCCACCCTATCCCTCCTCCTAGCACAAGTTCCCCCAATCCCTCTTAGCACAGCCCCTTATCTGCTCCCAAGTCCCCCTCCTAGCACAACCCACTCGCCTCTACCCAGATCACAAAAACCTAGTGTGTTTGGCTTTAGTTCAGCTTCTGCATGGCTTTCCATCTGTCACTGACAAAGGAAAAGCTATTAAACAGCTTCTGTTCCTCAGCAGTAATGGGGTCTATAGGGTTCTGCCAATCATCCAAGTTGTCCATCAGTTCTTCTGGTTTTATTGTCTCTCTTGTCATCTTTCTGAACCCTTTACGTCGTACGAAAAAAGGAGGGGGTGCCTCTCCCGCTTCCACTTCCTTCCAGTTTATGCCATTGAAAAATCGGTGATCTCGTATGTTGGCAATGAATTCATTGCGCATTGTTGGATCTTTACACAGGAGCTTTTCCAGAAAGTCCTTGAGGTCGGGGTCGGCATCGGGTATGTTGCGTGGTGCAGCATACATTAGAGGTTGTGGATCAACGTTGCGGCCTATAAAGGGATATCTTTTGAAGGCAAGTTCAAATAGTAAGAGCCCCAATGCAAAAAAATCCACGGCTCCATCATATGGAATTTCAAAAAGCATTTCTGGAGCCGAAATACACCTATATCCAAAGTATTCTGTCAGCATGTTGCATCCATACACCTTGGTTGCTGCCAAGCCAAAGTCTGCAATATTTACATGACCGGTGCTATCTACAAGAATGTTGTTATGATTTATGTCCCTGTGAACGATACCTCTGGAATGCAGGTACTGCAGTCCACACACAAGCTCCGCTGCCAGGAGTCTGATGGCGGGAATGTCCATGTTCCAAAATGGCCGCATTTCCTCCAATCTAACCCACAGATCTCCTCCTCTCATATACTCCAAAACATAGCATATGTATTTCTCCGTCTGGAATGTGGCATAAACATGGGCACAAAAAAGACTACCCCCAGCTCTCTCCATGGCTATGCGCTCATTTAGCACATTGTCTGGGTTTTCATCAATTGGATTCCTCTTATGGACCATTTTCACGGCCACCAGTATTCCGCTGTCACGGTGTGTCGCCAGCACCACCTTCCCAAAGCCTCCTTCTCCAATTATATTATGGAAGATGAAGTTTGCCGGACCCAGGGAGGCAGTTTCCCATTCTTTACTTTCTGTGCTGTGAATCAATGTCGTCCTGCCAACTCCTGCTTTGTCTGCTCTTCCTTTCTTCATCACAAGACTCTCACATTCAGGCTCTTCAGTAGATTTCCTCTTCTTGCCTTTCTGTTCTGCAGATCGCTGTACTGTCTCTCTAACAGTGTCATATCTGTTCTGCTTCCTTGTAGTCTCAGGATCCTCCTCTGAAGAGCTGTGTACTGTCCTCTTTTTGGTTACAGGACTGTCACATTCAGGCTCTTCAGTAGATTTCCTCTTCTTGCCTCTCTGTTCTGTAGATGGCTGTACTGTCTCAGAGCTCTGTACTGTCCTCTTTTTCACCACGGGACTCTCACATTCAGGCTCTTCTGTATATTTCCTCTTGTTTCCTCTCTGTTCTGCAGCACTGTTCCCTGTCTCTGCAGCGCTGTCATATTTTCTCTGCTTCCTTGGAGTTGCACCATTTTCCTCCACAGAGTTCTCTCCTTCTCTAGTGCTATCAGATACTTCCTCTCTGCACCTCTTTCTGGTGCTCATATCTGAATTATTATATGTTGAACAGCTGACGTTCTCAACTCTGCTGACTTCTTCTTCCTCCTCCTTAGATTCCCTAAGTTGGGAGATTGGAGCAAAAGGCTCCTTCCTCTTACGGATCTGTCTCACCATTTTTTTTTTTTGTTTAAATATGAGTATAAACAAACTGCTCTTTTCCTACTAGGTTGCGATGTCCTTCCTCTAATATATATTATATAATGTTCTATATAACAGAATGACTAATTCAACAACTCTAAAATGGAGCAACTAAAAACACGTCTGTCCCCTACAAGCTTCTAGTTAGAAGTGTCTGAGTGTCATCTGCGAGCAGCTATTTATCAGGTTGGACTCGCTATGCGCTATGAGGTCATAAAGGAACATCGTTGCCCTGACAACTAGCTCCGCCCACTCCACAGAACATGGGTAGCCCTGACAACTAGCCCCGCCCACTCCACATCTGTGGAGTTCTTCCTGGGTGGCAGTTATTATGCAAATTAGCAAAGCTCTGCAACATTACTATACAGTAGATGTGACAGTTATTATGCAAATTAATTCAAATTCCCTTCCAGGTGTCATTCACCTCCTCTGACATATTATGTAGTGTTATATACAATCACAAATCATTCTACATTAATATAATTATAACTGACATATTCCTCTCTATTTATTTATTTTTAATTGCAACATTGGCTGGATCCAGTACAGAACACTTACACATTTTACATATATGTGCCATTGTACATGTGTTAATTGTAAGTTTTTCAATTAACATGGACCCCGCTTTAAGCTGGATTTACACTTATGCATTTTTAGTGCTTTTTTCATTTTGTAGATTTGCACTAGAGTCCACTTACCATGATTTCCTATGGAACATGTTCTGTAGTGCAAATCTGCAAAATTCACAGAAAATGCATAGGTGTGAATCCAGCCTTAAGCCGCGTACACACGATCATTTTTTAATGTCCTAGAAAAAACAAAGTTTTTCTCGACGCGATTCTTGTCAAGCCTGCCTTGCCTACACACGATCGTGAAAAAAAAAATGCTTGAGCAAAGCGTGGTGACCTAGAACACGTATGATGGCACTATAAAGGGGAAGTTACATTCAGATGGCGCCACCCTTTGGGCTGCTTTTGCGGATTTCGTGTTAGTAAGATTTTGGTGAGAGACAATTTGCGTTTTTTAGTCTTCGTGCTTTTCAGTCTGTTACAGCGTGCTCCCATCTCATAACTTGCTACTGAGCATGCACGTTTTTTCCCGTCGTTAAAGCCCACACAAAACCATTTTTCACAACGAGAAAAACGATGAGAAAAAATAGAGCATGTTCTAAATTTTTATTGGCCATTTTTCACGTAGAGGAAAATGCTCTGGAGCCTACACACGATCGTTTTTAGTGACCATTTAAAAAAAAAAAGCATTTTTCACGTCATGATAAACGGTCGTGTGTACGTGGCATTAGTGAGCTTCTGAGTGTTTAAGGACATTTTAATGTAATCTGTCCATTTACCCTCCAACCAGCAGAGCAGTGACATGCTAGCTCCCTGTGAAAACTAGATAAGCCTCTCCTTTCTGAATGTATGTCTGTGTTTAATACAGCTTGGCAGTTTGCACAGCTATTAAGGTTTTTTTATTCTGCTTTTTAGGTCTGTCTGGGTCCCCTCTATGAGATATATTCAGCTACCCATCCACCTGTAATTATTTACACATAAGAAATGAATCTCAGAATTAAAATTGAGGAGGTACGTGCATATTGTATGTATGTGTGTGTGTGTGTGTGTGTGTGTGTGTGTGTGTGTATGTGTATTAATAAATGCTTTTTAGATGTGTCTCCAATTATTATGTCCATCTAATTCTGTCAATGATAAGGAATCCATTTATTTTACTCTGCAGTGATTGATTAGATTTCACCCACTGCAGGCTTCATGTACACGGGACGTTGTTCAATCTCTCCTGAACGATTTAACTTGACAGTTAGGCACTCTGATGCTTTCAAGTTAGAAGTATATGAATAGTCATCTCTACAATGTATTGTATGTGTTTTTTAAAACCATTGTTGTGATATTTTGTAACTTCTTCAGCCCTGGAATGTTTTTTTGTGATACGGCACTGCATCAGTTTAACTGACAATTGCGTGGTCGTGCGATGCTGTACCCAAACAATTAATGTCCATTTTCCCCACAAATAGAGATTTATTTTGGTGGTATTTGATCACCTCTGCAGTGTTTATTTTTGCGCTATAAGCAAACATTGCGGCGGACAAATCTGATCCCAAGTGACACTTTTTGGGAACCAGTGACAGTATTACATTGATCAGTGCTATAAAAATGCACTGATCGATGAATACATGACACTGGCAGGGAAGGGGTTAACACTAGGGGGTGATCACGGTGTTAACTGTATTCCCTAGGTGTGTTCTAACTGTATGGGGGATGAGCTTATTGGAACACCTCAGAGATCACTGTTCCTGATCACTGGGAACAGCAGTGATGTCCTCTGAAAAATGGGGATCCACCTTATTTACATAGGCAGATCCTGGTTCTGCCTCTGTGTACTGCGATCGCGGGTCGCCAGCGGACATAGAGTCTGCAGGAGCCACCATCACTCTCCCACGGCATGCAGCGTGCATGCGTACCTGCAGTTTAACATGCATGGACCGACATACGGGTACATCGGTTTGCGCAGGAGAGCCGGCCTGCCACAGTATACAGTATATACTGTGACTGGTCGGCAAGGGGTCAGTAAAGAACTTTAAAAGACTTTTACAAACCATATACTCCTAATTGCAATTCATTTGGGTAATATCTGTTGCCATGTAAAGTCCCATTCAGGAGGGTCTTCGTTTTATATACATGTATTTAAGGGATGTAGGCAACCATCAGCTAAATTTTATACTTGCATCTGACCTATTCTGTAGCAGTGTACAATGACACTACTGTATATGTATTTGGCTCCGACATATGCCGTAGCATTGTATAATGGCTCATTCCTGCTATACATGTACATTATATGGCTCTGACATATGCCGTTCCATTGTACCATGGCACATTGCTGCTATACATGCATATGGCTCTGACATATGCCATAGCGTTGTACAGTCGCACATTGCTGCTATACATGTACATTATATGGCTCTGACATATGCCGTACTATTGTACAATTGCACATTCCCGATACTCACGGATATGACTGTGACATATGTCATAGGAATGTATATGGCTGTGACGCATGCCATAACGTTGTACAATGGCACATTGCTGTTATGCATGTATATGACTGTGACATATGCCGTAGCGTTGTACATATGCACATTCCTGCTACACATGTATATGGCTCTGACATATGCCGTAGCGGATAGGTACTTAATTTAGAATCCTACTTCCTATGTCTGGAAGCATGTAGAGAACTCGATGTTCTGCAGTGGCAGTGTGAGGCCAGACTGTGGTACAGTGACATTGGACCTGGTAGGTGACAGTGGTCCCTGGGCTGGAAGTGTACTGTCCTTCCCTCTCTGTTCTGCAGATGGCAGAATGTACCCAGCTTTGGGTGTGCGCCCCATAAAAACAAATGCACACTCAGCTTCATGCTCTACCCACGCATGCACAGTCCGCTTTCTCTTGCAACTTAGCTTTCCATGAGAATGGACTGTGCATGCGTGGGTAGGGAGCAAAGCTGAGTGTACAGTTGTGAGTTTTCCAGAGCCGTCATTAGCAGGACAGAGAGGGGATGACAGTCATATCAACATCTGAAGAAGTCAGAATTTATTTACAAAACAGCACCGCAATGTTAACCTCTTGCTGACCACGTAATGCACATGTGTGGCCGCAATGAGGGTGGGCCTTAATGCCCACAAACCGCACATACCTATCCATGGTGACTGACGTTTCTGTTCAAAGCTGGCCATACACTACACAATGTGATTGTACAATCTTCTTTAATTTACCAGAACTATGTAACAGGAGGACAGATTGTACAACCACCCATTCAATTGTATCAGATCGGGCAGGTCCATACACCACAATCTGATGAAGATTGTACAACCAGATTGTATACTGACCTTATGGGACAAAAAAGAGAAGCGAGGACCTGAGTGCGCTGTGTGGGTAGGGAGGTGGCAGAACGTTCCATGTACTATTACTTGGCAACACACCGCAAGACACTTTACTGCATTGTCATACATTACACCCCAAGTATGTCTGCTGGAAGGTACATTGGGGTCCAAGAATGCCCCCCCTCCCCATCACATCCATCAACTTATGGAGCATCGATGTGCATTGTGGTGGTAATATCGCTGGAAGACGCGTGTTATTTCATCAATATGGAATAAATGGACACTTACTGGAGGATCCACCTTCTGAAATCATTAGAAATCACCACTAACCCCAAGATAGAGAAATAATCACACAGAGATCATAAAATACTTTTATTGTAATATACTAAGAGCACTAAGGAGTGAGGAAACCCCTCCCCATCACTGACACCCCCTCCCCCACTCACTGATACCCCCTCCCCCCACCACTGACAACACCTCCCCTCAACTGCTGACACCCCTTCCCCCTCCCCCATCACTGACACCTTCTCCCCAACCACTGACACCCCACCCACCCCATCTACCCCCACTACCACTGATACCCCCATCTACCCAAGACTGACCCACCCATCTCAGACTGACCCCCTACCCCAATCTGATACCCCCAGTTACCCCAGACTGATACCTCCCACCCCATCTACCCAGACTGACTACCTCCTTTTATCCCAGACTGACCCCCCCCCCCCCATCAACGGCTGAAATTAAAATACCAGGATTATGGCTGATAGCTTCAGGTAAAACCCCCGGTAAACCACATATATATTTATATGTAAATATATGTGGTTAATCAGCATTCTGATCAGTATATTCCATGTGTCCTCCTGAATATTCATACATGGGTCTACACACACAAATCAGTGACCCCCCCCTGAAAAAAAGTGCAAGAAAGGCAACCAAGATTATCGATCAGAATATTAGATTAGAATGCACTATACACACCATACCAGTGTCGGGAAGATCCGGGAAACCTCCTCAGTCCTGTGTGCACAGAGCCTTAATGGTGGCCACACACACACACACTTCAATAGATGACTAATTTCTTTCCAGTCGACCTCTAGTCATTTGAGGTCATTGGATTTGGATCAATAGTTGGAAGATCTGATCATAAATTATCAATCGGGGGGTTAACCACTTCCATACCGAGGCAATTCTCTCCCATATGTAAAAATCATTTTTTACTAGAAAATTATTTAGAAACCCCAAACGATATATATTTTTTTTTAGCACAGACCCTGGTAAATAAAATGGCGATTGTTGAAATTTGTTATATGACATAGCATTTGCGTATCAATTTTTAAACACATTTTTTTGGTAGGAAAAACAAAACACAATGTTTACCTACATTTTTATACAATGTGAAAGATGACGTTAGTGCGAGTAATTAGATACCTAACATGTCACGCTTTAAAATTACGCACACTTGTGGAATAGCTCCAAACCGCAATACTTAAACATCTCTGTAGGCTGCGTCTTTTAAAAAATGTTTACAGGTTACCAGTTTAGAGTTACAGAGGAGGTCTTGTGCTAGAATTATTGCTCTTACTCTAATGTTTGCGGTGATACCATACATATTTGGTTCAAACGCTGTTTACATACAGTATATACCTACGTAAGCATTCACTTCTGCTTGCAAAATGCCATATATATATACACACAGATGTGCTCATAAGTATACATACCCTGGCAGAATTTATGATTTCTTCGCCATTTTTTAAGAGCATATGAATAACACAAAAACTCACTCATGATTAGTGTTTGGCTGAAGCCATTTATTATCAATCAACTGTGTTTACTCTTTTTATATCATAATCACAACAGAAACTACCCAAATGACCCTGATCAAAAGTTTACATACCCGAGTTCTTAATACCGTGTATTGCCCCCTTTAACATTAATGACATCTTGAAGTCTTTTGTGGTATCTGTGGATGAGGCTCTTTATCTTCACAGATGGTAAAGCGGCCCATTCCTCTTGGCAATAGCCTCCAGTTCCTGAAAATGTTGGGACTGTCTTGTATGAACTGCAAGTTTGAGATCTCCCCAGAGTGGCTCAATGATATTGAGGTCAGGACATTGAGATGGCCACTCCAGAACCTTCACTTTATTCTGCTGTAGCCAATGACAGGTCAAATTTTGGCCTTGTGTTTTTGATCATTGTCATGTTGGAATGTCCAAGTACGTCCCATGCGCAGCTTCCTGGCTGATGAATGCAAATGTTCCTCCAGTATTTTTTTGATAACATACTGCATTCATCTTGCCATCAATTTTGAACAAATTTCCTGTGCTTTTGTAGCCCAAACTTCCCTAAAACATCAGCAATCCACCTCTGTGTTTTACAGTAGGAATGGTGTACATTTCATCATAGGCCTTGTTGACTCCTCTCCAAATGTAGCTTTTATGGTTGTGGCCAAAAAGCTAAATTTAGGTGTCATCACTCCAAATGACTTTGTGCCAGAAGGTTTGAGGCTTGTCTCAAACCTGTTTGGCATATTGTAAGCAGGATACTTTGTGGCATTTGCGTAGTAATGGCTTTCTTCTGGCAAATGCAAATAGGAAAGGTTGACGCGTTTCAGCCTATAAGGCCTTAGTCATAACCACTCTTTCTTTAAGTGCCCCCTTATTGTGCATCTTAAAACAGCCACACCATATGTTTTCAGAGAGTCCTGTATTTCACCTGAAGTTATTTGTGGGGTTTTCTTCGCATCCCGAACAATTTTCTTGGTGGTTGTGGCTGGAATTTTAGTTGGTCTACCTGACCGTGGTTTGGTTTCAACAGAACCCCTCATTTTCCACTTCTTGATTAGAGTTTGAACACTGCTGATTGGCATTCTCAATTCCTTGGATATCTTTTTATATCCCTTTCCTGTTTTATACTACCTTTTCCCACAAATCCTTTAACAATTCTTTTTTTCCCCATGACTCAGAATCCAGAAACGTCAGTGCAGCACTGGATGAAAGATGCAAGGATCTGTCAGGAGTCCAGAAACGTATTGACATTTTATACACCCAGGATGTTGCTAAGTAAGGCCTAGTCATCGCTGCTCACCTCCACCAGTACAGGAGTGAGCTCTCAAATGCTCAGGGGAGAGAGTATGTGAGAGGGTTTGAATCAGAGAATGAGCTTACTCCTGCGACGGTGAAGGTGAGTAGTAACAACTAGGCCTTACTTAGCAACATCCTGGGAGTACTTGGCAATGTCCTGGGAGCGTTCCAGTCAGGTATCATAAGGTCTAATTTTTAACCTCTAAACTGAACAAGTAATCAAAAGTTAAGATTTGGATGATGGTACGGTTCTAAATTGGATAGCAGAAGGACTCAGGGAATCCCAGAGACCCTAGAGAGCCAACAAAGTGGGCAGGGATGACTGTTGCAGTACATGGTAAATGGGTAGACTCAAAAGGAGCAGTGATCTTAAAATCATCAATTTATTAATATAATAACAAAACACAAGAGATAAAAAACATCAAACATAGACAACATTTAAAACAATGCACATAACGTGACGTTGAACAAATTCCCCAGAAGGGTTTCTTTTTTGGGTGAAGGTTGAAGTCACGATACAGAAAATCTCTACTAGTTTCGCGATGGATATCGCTTCATCAGGAGACAATCTAGGAGCAAGATGTCCAATCAAACGCAAACGCCCAGAGCCACCACAAAATAGGTATCTCCCACAGTGGCCAAGGGGATAAGTATGGAAGGGAACTTGTGTGAGATACAGGAAATGAATATGGGAAAGATGGGGGTCCCAGTGAGTAGTGCTGTTGATGGCTAAGATATAGTATTGGAGCCTGGGTCCCAAGACATGTTGAGCCCTACCGGATCTCACAGTGCTCTTTTTGACCAGTGCTTTTGGTAATACTACCTCCTACTTACTTACATCAGCTGTGGCTCCTCATATATACCCTTTGGATGCTATATCTTAGCCATCAACAGCACTACTCACTGGGACCGCTGGTCCTGGGACCCCCATCTTTTCCACATTCATTTCCTGTATCTCACGCAGGTTCCCTTCCATACTTATCCCCTTGGCCACTGTGGGAGATACCTCTTTCGTGGTTGCTCTGGGCGTTTGAGTTTGATTGGACATCTTGTCTCCTGATGAAGCGATATCCATCGTGAAACTAGTAGAGATTTTCCCTATCGTGACTCCAACTTTCACCCAAAAAAAAACCCCGTCACGTTATGTGCATTGTTTTAAATTTTGTCTATGTTTGATGTTTTTTATCTCTTGTTTTTTGTTATTATAATAATAAATTGATGTATTTTTTTGAGATCACTGCTCCTTTTGAGTCTACCCATTTACCGTGTACCGCAACAGTCCTCCCTGTCCACTTTACTTTGTTGGCTCTGTAGGGTCTATGGGGTTCCCTGAGTCCTTCTGCTATCCCAGGCTTCATAAGGTATGTAAATACCCTACACCTGTAGCAAGGGTATTATTCTTCTTTAGTCAGAGCTACACAGTTTGGTCCAGATTCTCAAAAGAGATACGACGGTGTATCGCAGGAAACACCATCGTATCTCTGTTTTTTTCCCTGGGTAACTATGCGTTTGATTCCTAGAATCACTTACGCATAGATACAGCGAAGATTCGACAGGTGTAAAACACTTACACCGTCGGATCGTAGATGTAATTACTTCCCTGGCCGCTAGGTGGCCTTTACGTTGCTTTCTCATTTGCCTATGCAAATGAGCCTAATACGGCGATTCCTGAACGTTTTTACGCCGCCTCGTCGTCGTCTACGTCGTTTCCGTAAGCGTAAACCTACCCCTGCTATATGAGGGGTAGGTTTATGAAGTTCCGTTGTATGCCATGTTAAGTATGGCGTCGGGTCAACGTCGTCTTTTTCTGTCGGTTACGTGGTTTTACTAAGTCGTTCGCGAATAGGGCATTGCTTAAGTGACGATCGCGTCGTTTTCACATCATGCGCATGCGCAGTTAGATTGACGTGGGGGCGCGCTTAATTTGAATACAAGCCGCCCCCTTTGAATTACGCAGGGATACGCCGGGCCATTTACACTACGCCACCGCAAACTACGGGGAAAGTGCTTGGAGAATACGGCACTTGCTCCATTAAGTTGCGGCGGCGTAGTGTAAATGGCTTACGCTACTCCGCGGCAGATCCTACCCTTTGTTTTCTTTTTGTAAAGTGTATTTTTGTGCGTGAACTCGTGAGAGAGGAGCCGGACTGCAGGAGTTGGGAGTAGGCAGACCCTCCCCCCAGAGGCAATCTGCCATCCTTCTCCATGCCCCCGGGTGGCAATGGCGGGTGTGAGGGGGGCCTCCCACTCACCCCGCCCTACCTGCTCCACTTGGGAGCCCAACGGGACCCCAACGGGTCAGAATCTGCCTGCTTAGCGAGAGATCTCTCCGCTGATCCCCGCTGAACAGGCAGATGACAGGTCCATGTCTGCTCTGCTCTGCAAAGCGGGCAAGGACAGAGTCTGCTCTACTCTATGGGGCAGTCATGCAGTCCATTTCCATCTGATCCGGCTCTCTGGACGGATGGCGAACGTATCGCCATACATTTGTTTTCAGCGGATCTTGTCGAATCAGATGCCAGACAGGTGTCAGCAGACACATGTCCGCTGACATCTGCCTCCTCATGGAGGACAATGGGTGGCCTGATTGGGTCTACCTGTTCGTTTCTCAGATGGACCCAATCGGTTCGTTCGTATGAAAGGATCGGTATCTTGGAATTTTTATTTCATTTATTTTTATCTTCTGTATTGGTACACTTTCCTTTGTCAATCCGCATACACCAACTAGGCAGTGCAGGAGTTCATTCCTTTCATTGCTGTAATGCACTCATGCCCAACCCCTACCTAGTTTCCCTTTGAAGAAGGAATAGGAGGAAGACCAGCGACCAGCCAGAGTAGGGTGGGTCAGTGTCTGCAGTCAGCCCTCTGCAGACCATGTTTGAATAGGGGGGCCACAGGCATGCATCGCTTACTGTGAGTGTGAGCCCAGTCAGTAGGAAGAGTTGGTTAAAGGATACTTTCACCTTTTAGAAAGAAATAATACATGCTAATTTTTAGAAGGAGAAAAAAATGTGCATTTATTATTTTATTCTTTCGAGCCTGTAAAGCATTTCATCAGCGATCAGAAGGCGGATGCCATGCAGGTCTCCTTCAGATCTGTCAGTATATCTGTGTGCCGTACATCCCATATGGGCAGGCAGGTACACTGACAGGAATAAATCATTGGACTACCATGGTGCGCCTCAGCGCCGTGGTAGTTCATTGAGAACTACAAGCCGACAGCTGCTAAGGATGTCGGGACTTGTAGTTCATTCTCACACAGAGCTGTGTGAATGAATGACGCCGCCATGTGGGTGACAGCTAGTACAGGAGGTGAACTTATCCTTTAACCACTTGACCACTGGGCATTTAAACCCCCTTCCTAATCAGACCAATTTTCAGCTTTCGGTGCTCTCACAATTCGAATGACAATTACTCAGTCATACAACATTGTACCCATTTGAAATGTTTGTCCTTTTTTTTCACACAAATAGAGCTTTCTTTTGGTGGTATTTGATCACCTCTGGGTTTTTTATTTTTTGCGCTATAAAAGAAAAAATAAATACATTTTTCTAGTTTCTGTCATATTTCTCACTCACAGCATATCTATACCACAAATTACACCCCAAAACACATTCTGCTATTCCTCCCAAGTATGGCGATACCACATGTGTGAGACTTTTACACAGCGTGGCCACATACAGAGGCCCAACATACAGGGAGCGCCATCAGGTGTTCTGGAAGACCCAGGCCAATTCTGACATTTCTCTCCTACATGTAAAAATCATCATTTATTTGCTAGAAAATTACATAGAACCCCAAAATATTACATATGCTTTTTAGCAAAGACCCTAGAGAATAAAATGGCGGCCATTACATTTTTGAACGCGTCTTTAAAAAAAAAATGTTTTGAAGTTAGCCCAATATTTTTGCATAATGTGAAAGATGAAGTTACGCTGAGTAAATAGATACCTAACATGTCACACTTCAAAATTGCACACGCTCGTAGAATATTGCCAAACTTTGCTACTTAAAAATTGGCGACGCTTTAAATATTTTTACTGGTTACATGTTTTGAGTTACGGAGGAGGTCTAGGGCCAAAATTATTGCTCTCGATCTAACTATCGCAGCAATACCTCACATGTGAAGCTTGAACACCGTTTTCATTAGGGATGAGCTGAACACCCCCGCGTTCGGTTCGCACCAGAACCACCGAACAGTCCGATCGTTCGCACGAACATTTAGAACCCCATTGAAGTCTATGGGACTTGAACGTTCTAATTCAAAAACGATCATTTTAAAGACCAATATTCAAGTTATTGTTGGAAAACGTCTTTCAGAACCCGGGTTTTGCCCCAGGAAACATGTATCAATGGAAAAAAAGTTTTAAAAACGGTCGTTTTTTTCAGAAGTCTTGCTCTTGAAAAAACGACAGTTTTAAAAACTTTTTTCCATTGATACATGTTCCCTCGGGCAAGACCCGGGTTCTCACGTTTTCACAGGCAAACTATAGACACCCAGCAGGTACAATATTTAAAAATATATATATATTTTTTTTTTTATTTAAGCATCTTTAAAATCACTGCTATTGTACCTGCTGGGTGTCTATACCTGTGATAACATCTTTAAATAGCACAATCACCTGCCTGCCAGTAAATTAGGAAGAACTGATCTAGCTAAGCTATACAGTGTATAAATATATGTACAACTCCTAGGGATGTATATATATTCTCTATACACTATAACAAAAGCTAAACTAACTAGCCTGCCTGCCTGCTCTATCTAGCTAGCTAAAAAGTCTCTCTGACTGCTCTCATTAACAAGCCGGAACACACTACACAAGGCCGCTCAGCAGGCGGCCTTATATAGTGTGAGGCGTGTGCTAAAGCCCTGAGCCATAATTGGCCAAAGCACCCAGGCTTTGGCCAATTATGGCTCTCCTTTTTTTGCGTGCTGTGATTGGCCAAGCATGCAGGGTCATAGTGCATGTTTGGCCAATCATCAGGGCGCAAAGCCGCAGTGAATTATGGGCCGGTTCGTTTCACTCGAATTTGCCGCGAACGATCGTTTTTGTTCGAAATTCGTCGAATGATCCAACGGCCGATGTTCGAGTCGAACATACGTTCGTTTTGAACGCGAAGCTCATCACTAGTTTTCATATGTGGGCGGGACTTACGTGTGCGTTCGCTTCTGCATGTGAGCACACGGGGACAGGGGCACTTTAAAAAGAAAAAAACATTTTATTGTTCATTGATCACTTTATTTATTTTAGTTTGACACTTTTTTCCCCACGGTTTATCCTGGGAGCAAGATTCTGGGAGGACGTCCATAGACGTCCTCCCAGAATAACTTGACCGCGCTGTAGCCGTATTTTGGCTATGGCGCGGTTGTCAAGTGGTAATGATGAAGTGCTTCACACAGGCTGTAAGCATAGACCATTAGAGTGATGGGAAGCAGTAAATCAATGAGGAATTTACACAGCAACTGGTCACAAAGCCTCTGTCATCTTGCATTCTTTAATAACTTTCCTTCTGATAAAATGATGGTCATTTGAAACATCTGAGCTTAGCACTTTAAAACAGGCAGAAGGGTTAATAAGCTGGGTCCCCTGTGCACGAAAATCTACCACCCAGCTCAAATGAGGGCCCAGTTGGCTAAGATGACAGAGCAGCTGACTAACACTGCTCCCTCTCCAGCCACTGAAGCTGTATCTTGCTCTTCTACCTCCCTTTCCTTTGTCTAGGGCAGGCATGTTCAAAGTCTGGCCCGCGGGCCAATCGCAGCCCGCGTCCAGGTTTAATACGGCCCCCCTGGCAATCTGGGTATATATATCGTTTGTGGCCCCCAGGGTCACAAAAGATCTATACTGTATTTATCAGTGGTGCCTCGGAGGGGACAGGGAGGGGGCGAGATGAGTGCCGTCAGATTATATACAGTGAGAATCTCCTGTTTACTCAGCGGCATCTGTAATAGGAACTCCCATCTCCTGGGCTGCCATTGGACGACTGGTCTATCATATAAGTGAACAGGAGATTCTCCTGTATGTAATCTGTCAGCGGTCGTCCTGCCTCCTCCCTGTCCCCTCTGAGGCTACAGATGGGCAACGATCAGGCTGCAACGATGGCAATGGTGAGGCCGCATTCATGGCAATGGTGAAGCTGCAGATGGGCACTGACCCTTATTTTTCTTCACAGTTCTTTATTTAAAATAATTTTTTCCTGAAACTTCCCTCTTAAAGTGAAGGTGCGTGTTATACGTCGATAAATACGGTATATCAAAATAACACACCCAAGCTCATCCCAGTGGCTTCCCTCTCTGCTCCTGTTTATATAGGCACAGCTGATGACATCACAGGTCATGTGACCACTTTTTTTAAATGTCAAAAAAAATAACTGCTAATTTCTCTTAAAGGAGCCACGTCCTTATTTTTGAAATTTGTGAATTCAGCCTGTAGGATTAGTATATGGATCTAATAGGGACGCGGCTCCTTTAAGATGTTATTGTGAATGAGATTTAACCCTTTCAGTCCCATGGCTGAAATAAGGATCTCTATTCTTATAACATCGTTTCATTTTATTTTTATTTTCTTGTTATTACACCCCAATTATTTCTCAATTTTTAACCCTTTCACTACGAAATCATGTTTTTTTAGATTTATAAGCCTTTTACTGCCAAACCAATGTCCCCCCCCCCCCCCCATTTGTTACAATATAAATAAAGGAAATCCTGTTTATTTTAGGCCCTTTTTTTACACTGAATCGTTTTTCGAGCGTGATTAAAGCGTTTTTTGAGCGTTATTACAGCGTTTTTTGGGCGTTATTACAGCGTTTTTTGGGTGTTATTACAGCGTTTTTCAAGCGTTTTTACAGCATTATTACAGCGTTATTCGAGCAAAGCCTTATCTGCAATCCCAATGTGTTGGTAAAGCACCGATAAGACCCTAAAGTTTTGGGGCGTTTGTGCAGTGCCTTGGTGTGAAAGGGTAAGGCGCTTTTACAGCGCTTTTACATCGCTTTTCAATTCATTTCAATGGAGAGGAGCGTTTTTGGAGCGTTATTTTCAGCGCTCAAAAGCTGCTCCAAAGATGCTGCTTGCAGAACTCAGTGTTAAAAGGTCCATTGAGATGCATGGAGACTGTTTTATGAGCGTTTTAAGAGCGATATTTTTAACGCTAAAACGCTGTAATAACGCTCGAAAAACGCCCCAGTGTGAAAAGGGCCTTAGTGTTGGGTTGAGTGGAGATGGATTATTAGAACCTGTCAGGCTTTTTCCTTTTTGTGCTGAATCATCGTGAATTGTTGGTTCTGAAATCTCTTGATGACTCAAAAATAACAGACTATTTAAAAAAATAAAAATCGCAATAAGCGTTTGATTGGTTTGCGCAAAATTTATAGCATCTACCAAATAGGGGATAGTTTAATTACATTTTTATTAATAATTTTTTTTTTCTAGCAATCAGCAATTTTTATCGTGACATTATGACGGACACATCGCACTTTTGACACTATTTTGGGAGCATTGTCATTTTTACAGCAAACAGTGCTATAAAAATGAACGGATTACTGTGAAAATGACACTGGCAGGGGAGGGGTTATACAGGAGGGGGCGCTGTAGGGGTTAAGTGTGCCCAAAGGGAGTGACTCTTACTGTGGGGGGGGGGGTGTGACGTCACTGATCGTCTTTCCCTATGACAGGGATCAGTGTCAGCTACACTAGGAAGCACGGGGAGTGGTTTGTTTACACTCACGTTCTTCCTCTCCGTGACCCGATTGCGGGACACCGGCGGCAATCGGGTCCACTGTTCCCGCGGGGGTGGTCACGGAGAAGAGGACTGGGCCGGGAGCGTACTCGCGACCCACGGCTGTGATCTTAAAGGGATCGTACCTGTACGCCCTTGTGCCCAGCCGTGGCATTTTTCCGACGTATATCGTCCTGCGGCGGTCCTTAAGCGGTTAAATGTAACCATATTGCTACACTTAGAGGCTCCTCTCTTCTTTTTTTTATACTCAGTGGTGACATGACACTACTCTTATATCAAGACATCGCTTGTATATCAAGGCAAAATGTATTAAAACATTTTGCTTGTCTTCCAAAAAGGCGCTCAAACCAAGTTACTCTCAAACCAAGGTTTTACTGTATCTATTTACTCGGCGTAACATCATCTTTCACATTATACAAAAAAAAAAAATTCGGCCAACTTTACTGTTTTGTTATTTTTTTATTTTCTAAAACCATTTAAAATGCCATGCGAGATAAAACGTTGAAATGACCGCCATTTTATTCGCTAGGGTGTCTGCAAAAAAAACCATATATAGGGCCAGATTCTCGTACTTTTGCGTATCTGGCAGCGGGGCGTAGCGTATCCTATTTACACTACGCCGCCGCAACTTTGGACGCAAGTGCCGTATTCTCAAAGCACTTGCGTCCTAAGTTATGGCGGCGTAGCCTAAATGCGGCGTCGTAAGGCCGTGTAATTCAAATAGTGAAGGAGGGGGCGTGCTGTATTAAAATTAAGTGTGCCCCGCGTCAAACGAACTGCGCATGCGCCAGCCGGGAAAAAAGCCCATTGCGCATGCTCCAGCTCACGTTGGAAAGCGTCGGTGAAACCGACGTCAAAACGACGTGATCGTCACTTACGCAATTCCCTATTCGCGAACGACTTAGTAAAACAACGTAACCGACGGAAAAAGACGACGCTGACCCAACGCCATACTTAACATGGCAACGATGGAACTTCGAAAACATACCCCTCATATAGCAGGGGTAACCTTGCGTGTACGGAAACGACGGCGGGGCGGCGTAAAAACGTTTGGGAATCGGCGTATTAGGCTCCTTTGCATAGGTAAATGAGAAAACAACGTAAAGGCGACCTAGCGGCCGGCGTTGTCATTACATCTACGACCCGACAGTGTAATTGCTTTACACCTGTCAGATCTTTAGTGTATCTATGCGTAAGTAATTCTACGAATCGCACGCATAGATACCCAGAGAAAAAAAACTGAGATACACCGTCGTATTTCAGCTAAGAATCTGGCCCATAATGTTTAGGGGTTGTGAGTAATTTTCTACCAAAAAATGATGATTTTTACAGGAATGGCAGAATAGGCGCGGTATGGAAGTGGTTAAACCTCTGTGTAATATTGGCACACTTAATGGCAGACTTGCCTGCTAGGCGTTCCCCTCCAGCGCTCTTGGCTGTCACGTGAGCTTCCATCTTCTCCTGGCCTCTCTTCAATGTTTTGGATTCTTCAGTCACTTGATTGGCCGGGGCTGTGATGATGTCACTCCCACACATGACCACAGGAGTCCCATGCACGACATCAAACTGGCGATGTGCGGCTTCCTTTCCCCGATTCCTGTCGTTTTCATAGCAGTGAGCAGGGCCGTCTTTAAAGGGGTTGTAAAGGAAATTTTATTTTTCCCTAAATGGCTTCCTTTACCTTTAGGCAGCTAAAGGACCCGGCCAGTTTTTGCGATTCGGCACTGCGTCGCTTTAACTGACAATTGCGCGGTCGTGCGATGTGGCTCCCAAACAAAATTGGCGTCCTTTTTTTCCCCCACAAATAGAGATTTATTTTTGTGGTATTTGATCACCTCTGCATTTTTTATTTTTTGCGCTGTAAACAAAAATAGAGCAACAATTTTATACTTTTTGCTATAATAAATATCCCCCAAAAATAAATAAAAAATTTTTTTTTTCCTCAGTTTAGGCCGATACGTATTCTTCTACAATTTTTTTTGCGCAAAATTTACAGCGTTTACAAAATAGGGGATAGTTTTATCGCTTTTTTTTACTTCTAATGGCGGCGATCAGCGATTTTTTATTTTATTTTTGTGACTGCGACATTATGGCGGACACTTCGGACAATTTTGACACATTTTTGGGACCATGGTCCTTTTCACAGCAAAAAATGCATTAAAAATGCATTGTTTACTGTGAAAATGACAATTGCAGTTTGGGAGTTAACCACAAGAGGACGCTAAAGGTGTTAAGTGTGACCTAATTTGTGTTTCTAACTGTAGGGGGGTGTGGCTGTAGGTGTGACATCATTGATTGTGTTTCCCTATAAAAGGGAACACACGATCAGTCACGGCGCCACAGTGAAGAACGGGGAAGCTCTCCCCGTTCTTCAGCTCCGGGGACCGATCGCGGGACTCCAGCGGCGATCAGGTCCATGGGTCCCGCGGTCACGGAGCTTCAGACCGGGTCGCGACCCACGGCTGGGCACTTAAAGAGGACGTACCTGTACGTACCTGTGCCCAGCCGTGCCATTCTGCCGACGTAAATGTGCAGGAGGCGGTCCTTAACCACTTAAGCCCCGGACCAATATGCTGCTAAATGCCCAGAGGCGTTTTTACAATTCAGCATTGCGTCGCTTTAACAGACAATTGCGCGGTCGTGCGACGTGGCTCCCAAACAAATTCGTGTCCTTTTCTTCCCACAAATAGAGCTTACTTTTGATGGTATTTGATTGCCTCTGCAATTTTTATTTTTTGCGCTATAAACAAAATTAGAGCGACATTTTTGAAAAAAAAAATATATTTTTTACATTTTGTTATATGAAAAATCAAATAAACGAAATTTTAGTCAAACATTTAGGCCAAAATGTATTCAGCCATGTGTCCTTTTAGTAAAAAAAAAAAAAATCGCAATAAAAAAAAATTAGCTACCTAGCGGCAACAGCGACACTAATACAGCGATCAGAAAAATGATCGCTTAGTGACACTGGCAATAGGGGGTGAAAGGGTTAACTAGGGCGGTGATCAAGGGGTTAAAACTTATTAGGGGGGGGTACGGGGGCTACCCTGGACCTAACACTAACTGCTTGTCACACTAACTGACACTAAATGCAGTGATCAGTAAATATATGATAACTGCAAACAGTGACACTGTGACAGGGGGGTGGGCTTGATCGGAAGGGGTTAAATGTGTTTATGTGTGTGGTGTCAGTGTAGTGTTGTGAGTCTTCTCTCCTCTCGGCGAATTGAAAATACCGCCGAGAGGAGAGGTGACATCACTTCCTCTGCCAGTGTTAACATTACATAGGTAGAGGAAGCGACACGGCGGGGAGGACGCGAATTGTCTGGGAGCGATCCGGAGGGGGCGGACAAAAACCAACAGCCGCCCCCTCATCCTGGATCGCTTGCACAGCAAATCGGAGGGGGGGTACCGGGGGGGGGGTCCCGATCGGACCCCCGACCCACGTCTAGGCAGGGACGTACAGGTACGCCAATGTGCCAACGTATATGTACATGCGGCGTTCCTTAATCGGTTAAGTGGTTAAAATGTTCACAAAATATTCAGCTATCCGGCTATATCTTTTCAGTTTGATATCTTTTACAAAAGGTGTGGTATCTCGCGCCAAATAAAAAATTAACAAAGTGAAATCTAATAAATGGTCCGTCTGAACCAACAATAGCAGACTTAGTGAGCACGACGTGTTAATCACGAAACGTACGTTGAAGCGCCTGGATACGTAAAAATAACGCACTTCCCCTGGTCCCCTGGCCTGGAACGCACGCCAGCTCCCTAGCGAGGAACTCGTATCCGGCTTGGACTTCACCCCAGTTCCCCAGCGAGGAACTCCCATCATAGCCCATCCTGCCATGCTGACCAGCCCCAGTGCCGGGTCCTAGGCACTACTAAAGTAAGAGGCCATTTGGCTATGCTGTTTATCTGTGACATATTTTAAATAAACTATACTTCACTATGGTGGTTTCCCCTCTCCCTCCTTCATGAGAGTGTTTGATTCCGGGAAACATAGAGCTGCGCAGCTGAATCATTCAACTGGTTTAGTGACCAACTGCTGTATTTGACCTTTTCCAAACAATCAGGTCAACACCGTGCGGTAAGGCGCCATCCAATAGTGCACATTTGGGGGATCTTCTTGGTGAAGGTGGACACCTTTTACATGAATTTTCAACAATTTGCATCTGAGAAAGATTAGCCTTGATTGGACTTTATCTAACACTCTTTGAATGGACTTGAGTTTATTTTTTTATTTTTTTTGTACAATCTTTTTTGTACAATCTATTTCTATTTCACCATTTTCAGTGTGTTGCTGCTCACTATGTCTGCTATTGTTGGTTCAGACGGACCATTTATTAGATTTCACTTTATTGTTTATTCTCTTATTATTCATTATTAGCGCCCCCTCCATATACCATTACTGATATCTTTTACAGTTTTTGTGAAAAAGCTGTTTAAGTTTAGTAATCAAGCTTTAGACAAAAACAGGACTGCAGTAAAGGAAGCTATAAAGATAAAAACAAATTTTCCTTTACAAACCCTTTAACCTCTTGCCGACCGCCCGCCATCATATTACTGCGGGGGCGGTGGCACTGTACCGCGAGAGCACGTAGCTCTACGTCCTCTCTTTAGCAGCCACTAGGGGGCACGCGTGCCCCCCACTCGCCTGAGTCCCACGCGCGTGCCCGGCGGGTACGATCGCCGCCGGGCACACGCAATCGCTCGTTACAGAGCGGGGAACGGGAGCTATGTGTGTAAACACAAAGCTCCCGGTCCTGTCAGCGGGGGAAACGCTGATTTTCTGCTCATACAATGTATGAACTGAAGATCAGTGATTTCCCCTAGTGAGTCCACCCCCCCCCATACAGTTAGAACACACCCAGGAACTTAACCCCTTCCCTGCCCCCTAGTGTTAACCCCTTCACTGCCAATGGCATTTTTATAGTAATCCAATGCATTTTTATAGCATTGATCGCTATAAAAATGCCAATGGTCCCAAAAATGTGTCAAAAGTGTCCGATGTGTCCGCCATAATATCGCAGTACCGAAAAAAAACGCCTATCGCCGCCATTACTAGTAAAAAAAAAAAAATATTAATAAAAATGCCATAAAACTACCCCCTTTTTTGTAAACGCTATAAATTTTGCGCAAACCAATCAAACGCTAATTGCGATTTTTTTTTTTTACGAAAAATATGTAGAAGAATACGTATCGGCCTAAACTGAGGAAAAAATAATTTTTTTATATTATTTTTGGGGATATTTATTGGAGCAAAATGTAAAAAATATTGCATTTTTTTCAAAATTGTCACTCTATTTTTGTTTATAGCGCAAAAAATAAAAACCGCAGAGATGATCAAATACCACCAAAAGAAAGCTCTATTTGTGGGAAAAAAAGGACGCCAATTTTGTTTGGGAGCCGCGCCGCACGACCGCGCAATTGTCAGTTAAAACGACGCAGTGCAGAATCACAAAAAAGGGATTTTGAAATACAGCTTACCTGTAAAATCCTTTTCTTGGAGTACATCACGGGACACAGAGCGGCATATTCATTACTATGTGGGTTATATGGAGTACCTTCAGGTGTGGACACTGGCAATCTCAAACAGGAAGTCCCCTCCCTATATAACCCCCTCCCCTAGAGGGAGTCCCTCAGTTTTGTAGCAAGCAGTATGCCTCCCAAAATGGTCACCCAAAAGAGGGGTGGGAGCTCTGTGTCCCGTGATGTACTTCAAGAAAACGGAAAATTGTATACTCACCTTTCCGTAATTTTCCTTTCCTGACGCATCTTCATGGCAGCACACACTGGGTTGTGACTCCGCCCCCACAACCTGACAGGATTGGTTAGCTATAAATTTGAAGGGGAGACGCCCCGCATCATTCTCTGTATATATCATCATAAAACAGCAGGGTGGGCATCTGTGTGCTGCCATGAAGATGCGTCAGGAAAGGAAAATTACGGAAAGGTGAGTATACAATTTTCCGTTTTCCTGACGCATTCATGGCAGCACACACTGGGATATAACTCGCCAGTCGGGAGGGTGCAAGAAAACAGTAATATTTATTCTTTATAGCGCTGAGGAATTGGCTCTAAGAACAGATCTGCCGAAGTCGACGGTAGCCAGGAGAGCAGAATTCACTCTGTAGTGAGAAATGAAGATGTGTTGGGAAGACCAAGTTGCTGCTCTGCCTATGGTTTCCGGTGAAGTCCCGCAATATGCTGCCCAAGAAGTGGCCTCTGCCCCTGTCGAATGAGCCCTAATGCCCTCTAGGAGGCGTAAGTTGCTGGATGGAATAGGTCTCCTTGATAGCTTTAACAACCAAGAGGTAATGGTACGGGAGGTAGCTGGCTGACCTCGTCTGCTCCCGTGTGGGATAATCAAGAGAGAATCCGTCTTCCTGAGATGTAGCTGTGACGTAACTGGAGATGGTAGACTTGACATCCTAGTCATGGGACTCGCCCCTCTCATTAGTAAAAGACGAAAGGACGATGTCCTGGTTATAATGAAAGGAGGAAGTTACCCTTGGATAAAAATGGTCTGAGGGCTTCAGAACCACTGTCAGGGAAGAACACTGAATAGGGGTTCCATAGCCATAAGTGCTTGTATCTCCGGCGCCCTCTTAACCGAGGTGATAGCAATATGGGAAGCCATCTTCAGAGCTAGGTTCCACGGTGAGACTAAGTTGAATGGAAAAAAAGGTGGATTGGACAGGGCCTCGAGTACTACACAGAGATCCCCTGTTGGAAAGGCTGGCCTCCTAGGTGGTCTGATCTTACGTAGGCCCTGAGGAACAGAGTGACCAGATGATGAAGAGCCCATCTAGTACCCGTCATGGCTGAAAGGGCAGATACTTGCACCTTCAGGGTACCCAAGCCCGGGCCCTTGTTAAACCCTGACTGAAGAAATTCAAGAATTTGAGATGGGATTCCAATGTCTTTGCTGCGATGACACGAACCTCTCCCAGATCCTAGTATAGGTGACATCAGTGGAGCTCCTTAGAGCTTGTACTAAGGTTGATATTACCTCCTGAGAGTATCCTAGTTCCCCTAACCTAGCCCTCTCAGCTTCAAAGCTGGCAAATGCAGCTTCTCTGGGCTGGATGGAAGAATTGCCTCTGATGTATGAGATCCCAGGTTACTGGAAGATGTATTGATGTATTGTATGTATTGTACCTAGTTGTAGCAGGGTCGTAAACCATGGCCTTCTCAGCCGGAACGGTATTAGTACAATAACTGTGGCTGAGGACTTCCGAAGTCGGGACAGGAATCTTGTAATCCGAGAAGTTGGAAGAAAAATGTACCCTAGCTCGCAGCTCCATGGAAGAACTAGGCAGTTTGTCCCTTCAGGTAATGGAAAGTGGGCTCTGGACAGGAACCTCTGACACTTGGAGTTCTTTGGCGTGGCCGCTAGGTCGACTTCTGGTTCTGGTACTAGTTTTCGTAAGAATGGAGAATACCTGTTGGTTCAGGGACCGTTCGTGTGTTTGAAAGTGTCTCTCGGCTTAGGTAGTTGGCCAACAAATTCTGTGTTGCTGGGACGCATACTCCCCACAGATCTAACAGGTGCACTTGTGCCCCTTCCATTATGGGCGAACTTCCTCCTGAAGCCCCCCTGTCTCTGGATACATGACACCGCTACTTGTTGTCCATCCTGATCAGGACACTCTTCCTCTATAGAAGAGGCGCAATGGCCAGGAGGGCCTGAAAGGCTGCTCTGAGCTCTAAAATATTTGACACTATGCCCTGAGCCCGAAAATGCCACTGTCCTTGGGCTACTCAGTCTAGATAGTGTGGACCCCATCACCCCTGGCTGGCGTCCGATGTTACTACTTCTGGACTAGGGGGAACTTTTGGAATGGACTCCATGAGGTCGGACGGGTGTGTCCACCACCATACTAATTGCTTTACCCAGTTCGGGATGTGAATGGTTTGGAGTATTGACGTTCTATTCCACTGCCTGAGAAAGGAGTTCTGTAAGACTCGCATGTGCCACAGGGGCCACTGTATCAAGGGTATGGATGCTGACATGGACCCCTGGGTACTGAGGCAGGCTCTGACAGTTAGACGTCTGGATGATAGCAGACTTTGTATCTTCTGGAGCAAGGGCTTCAGCCTCTCTTGAGGGAGTTGCACCCGGTACAACCTGGTATTTTATTCTGCCCCTAGGAACACCCTAACTTGCCGAATGCTCTGGGTGCTGAGGCGATGCCGAATGGGGGGCACCAAAATTGGAAATGGGATTGATCGATTGAGAACCGAAGGGACCTCTGGAAGGTAAGATGAACTGGGATGTAAAGGTAAACGACCGAAAAATCTAGAGATAGCATCCAGTCTCCCACGTCCACTGACAACAAAATGGACTGAAGGCTTTTCCAATCTGAGGGCCTCTATTTTGATCGTCTGTTGAAATTCTTTAGGTCCAAGACTGGACGTAGATCCCCGTTTTTTTTTTTTTTTGTACCAGAAATAAAGGGGAATAAAACCCCCTCCCTTTCTGGTGCGGAAGTACTTGGTAGGCTGGAATGTGTTCCCTGGCAATGTGCCCATGAATTTCCAATTGTGACCGTTCTTGATAGAGGATAGTGTTCATGGATCTGTTATACGAGTTGCCCATATCCGAGCGAATCTCTTGAGTCAGGTGCTCACCTGAGCTGGGTGGGCAGACGGACCCTCAAAAAGGACTTCTGCTGTTCCCCAGCTGTGATTGGCTTACTGTATCTACATGAAGGAGGGTCGAGTCTTCCAGTCCCTCCTAAATTCCCTGCCGGGGCGGTAGGATCTAACATCCCTGTACTTGACAGGAAGATCACGCCTGTAAGCGGGGCCCTTCTGGGGCTCTGGTTTTCCTATCGGAGAAATCAGCCCAGACTTTCCCCCGGTAACCTTGGAGATGGCCGAGTCCATCTTTGTGCCGAATACACTTGAGCCGCCATATGGAATTTTGCACCAGTTGATTTTGACGCTGCCTTCGCTATCCAGGGTCTCAGCCATAAGGCTCTTCCCAGCCATGAAGTCGCCCCCTCAGGAGCCGTAAGCCAACTTAATTTTCCTGCAGGGAGGAGAATATCTTCCCCTGGTCGGCTCCTTCTAGAATGGGATTCTCAACATTAGCTGCCTATGCAGCGATAGTTTTAGCGACTGCCGCTGTGGTGATAGCCGGCCTACAAGCGGCTCCTGTCGTGGAGCAGGCTTTCTTCAGTTCTATATTGATTTTATGATCAAGAGCGTCCCGGAAGGTAACTGCGTCTTCAATCGGTAGAGAAACGTCTCTAGCGAGTCGCATTAAAGATGAATCGACCGTAGTTGCATTGATCAAAGAATCGATCTTAGACTACCACAAGGGGTACAATCTGCAAACTTGTTGCTCATACTGGGCCGCTTATGCGACCCCCCCACTTATCCTTTATGAGGTTCTCCAGCTCTTCGATGAAGGGAAATGATTCAGGACCCCTTTTTCAGCACCGGGAAATATTTCTGAACCTTCAGAAGTTCTGCCATAACCTCCTCCCAGCCGATCGCTTCCTTGAGTGAATGGGCAAATGGTTCAACCAAAAGGAGACAGTCCGACGCCTGCTCACACTCCTCATTCTTAGAGAGGGTTACTGCACCCTGGCGTAACGGCCGGGCGATGTGCTTGGGGAAGGATCGCCCACATATGATCCCTGTAGCGATTCTCCTGGGAGCTCAGTATCTACTCTGGCCTCTGAATCCTTGGTTACTTCGATGAAGCACGAGTGGCAGGCCAATTCCCCTGGCAAGGATGGCGCCCCGCATATTTGGCAAACATTTGCCGTGGTGCGGGTAAGATAGCTCTGTCTGGGATGAAGGTAATCGTCTGCGGTGGGACCGACTATGACGGGAGTGCTGTGACGCGAGCGGCTATGCCTTGATTGAAGAAATCAAGAGGGTAACCTTGAGCGATTTCTTGCGCCTTCTGCCGAAAGCATGGCTGGAATCTCCCTCTGTGCCGCAAACTTGCGTCTCTTGACCCGATAGGGCTACCAAAACTGTAGCGTCAGTGGCCAGGCTCTCTTTTTTGTCTCCCCTCTACTTACCACCTTCTGGACGGCCTCTATACCTGGTCAGCTGATGGTGGTCTGCGAGGGCAGTGGCTCCCATGAGGATAGCAGAGAGACAGCCCGAAAAGGTGGGAAAAAAGAGAGAAGGGAAAACATTACAATATGTTCCCCCCCAACATTTCTATTTATTAAATTAATATAATAATTTTATATACATATATCTATCCTTTTTTTTTTTTTTTTGGATTATATTAATTGTTAAATTATGGATACACTTTCTTCTATGGTATGTTATAAATTAATATATAAATGTATTGAATGAATGAATGATGAAAACTTATATAGCGCGGCACATGCAAACTGAATCGCCTCTGGGCGCTTGTATAATATCTTCTATCCTATTTATTCCTTTTTTTTTTGTGTGTAATCAATTAGCCTAGGCTGATCTGGGACATGCCTGCACACACCTGGTGCAATCTTCACTCTGAGTAGAGCAGAGCAGCAGTGCGGCAGCCAGAACTACAGAGCAATAGGACTGTTTCTTTTTTCCTTCTTTTTTTTTAATGACGCGCGCATGTGCAGAAGCGTCCCGCTCGCCCGGCGCCATTTTGGAAGAGGGCAGAGGAGACAGGCGGCGTCATCACTGAGCTGCGCGCATGTGCAGAGCGCCAAGGGGTACGCAGCGGTGACCCCGAGAGTATGGGGTGTCAGAGGAACCACAGGGCTCAGCAGAGCTGAGAAAAAAACAACAGGCAGACAAAGGTACAAAACGGACTAACCTTAGGTGGTAAATGTAATGATACAAATACCTTTGTGGAAGGACACACTGCACTGGAAGGAAAGACAGAGCGAAAGTGGGGGCCACTGCGAGATTTGAAGCTTCTTTAAAGCTTGCTACAGATGCCAGTATAATTCCAAAGCCCCTGAGACCACCAGAACGGGGTTCCCACCATAAAGCTCATTTAGAGACTGTACAGGAGGGACTTCCAAACAGGAGAGGCTGAACCTGCTGGGGCGATTTGCGGTAAGAGGCATGCTTTTTGCTTGTTCATTCAATCTTGTCAGGTGAGGATGAAAAAAGAGAATGATGCGGGGCGTCTCCCCTTCAAATTTATAGCTAACCAATCCTGTCAGGTTGTGGGGGCGGAGTCACAACCCAGTGTGTGCTGCCATGAATGCGTCAGGAAAAGGATTTTACAGGTAAGCTGTATTTAAAAATCCCTTTTTTCTTTCTCGTACATCACGGGACACAGAGCGGCATATTCATTACTATATGGGATGTCCGAAAGCAATGCTTTAATGAGGGGAGGGAGACATCTTCTCAAAAGAGATTTAATTTAGAGGTATACTCAAATAATAATAATAAATCCAACTTAGTCAAGAAAAAACTTTTCTTTTTTTTTTTCTTTTACAACCAAGGGTGCCCCTGATCCCGAGGATCTTAAACCGCAGCCTGTAGTACTGCCTGCCCAAAGGCTGAATCCGCATTCCTTCTCACGTCTAGTTGATAAAACCTTGTAAACGTGTGGACTGATGACCACGTCGCCGCCTTGCATATCTGAGCCATAGAGATCTGATGGTGTGCTGCCCAGGAGGCGCCCATGGCCCTGGTAGAATGGGCTTTTACCGACAAAGGAGGAGGCAACCTCTTCAAACCGTAGGCCTGAATGATTAATTGTCTAATCCATCTCGAGATGGTGGATTTTGCAGCTGCCTGCCCCTTCTTGGGGCCATCTGGTAGAATGAACAACACATCTGTTTTCCGGATCTTTTCTGTAGCTTTAAGATAGGCCTTCATGGCCCGGACAATATCCAAGGTATGCAGCAACCCCTCCTTTCTAGATGTGGTTTTCGGAAAGAAGGATGGAAGTACCAAATCCTGGTTCAAGTGAAAATTGGATATAACTTTTGGTAGAAAGGAAGGATGGGGCCGGAGAACTGCCCTGTCCTTATGTAGAACAAGATATGGTTCCTTACACGATAAGGCTGCTAATTCTGACACTCTCCTGGCCGAAACTATGGCGACCAAGAATACCAACTTTCTTGTCAGTAAAACTAAAGGAATCTCAGCCAACGGCTCAAAGGGTTGTTTCTGTAGAGTGGACAGGACAAGATTTAAGTCCCATGGACAAATTGGTGACTTGACAGGAGGATTAATACGCAAGACCCCCTGTATGAAGGTCTTTACCAGCGAGTGGGTGGCCAGCGGCCTCTGAAACCACACTGACAGAGCTGAAATCTGTCCCTTGATTGTGCTTAATGCCAGGCCTTTATCCACTCCTAGCTGGAGAAAACTTAACACCCTATCAATAGTATATTTGCGGGAATTCCATCTTTTGGATTCACACCAGCCTACGTAGTTCCTCCACACCCTGTAATAAATCACCCTGGAGGCCAGCTTTCTAGCCCTAATCAGGGTAGGAATTACCTGCCTAGACAGACCTCTACCCCTGAGAATCAGGGATTCAGCCTCCAGGCCGTCAAATTTAGACGCTGTAATGTAGGGTGGAGGATCGGGCCTTGTGAGAGTAGGTCTGGTCGTAGAGGAAGAGTCCAAGGGTCTCCCACTGCCATCTTCAGGACTAGTGAGTACCATGTCCTCCGGGGCCAAGCTGGAGCTACTAGAATGACTGGCTTGTGCTCCACTCTGATCCTGCGCAACAGGCGAGGAAGTAACTGTAGCGGAGGGAATGCATATAGAAGTTTGAATTGATGCCAAGGGCAAACCAACGCATCGGTTCCGCAGGCCATAGGGTCCCTCGCTCGAGACACGAACCTGTCTAGTTTCTTGTTGAACCTGGATGCCATTATATCTACGTCTGGCATTCCCCACTTCTGGCAAATTGTCTGAAAGACCTGGGGATGCAGAGACCACTCCCCCGGCGACAGAATCTGGCGACTTAAGAAGTCTGCCTGCAGGTTGTCCACTCCGGGAATGAATATCGCCGAAATGCAGGGTACATAAACCTCTGCCCACTGAAAAAATCAAGCTCACCTCCTTCTGAGCGGCCTGACTCCTGGTTCCCCCTTGGTGGTTTATGTATGCCACCGCTGTGGCATTGTCTGACTGGATTCTCACCGGGGACCCCTGTAATCTGGAAGTCCATGCCAGGAGGGCTAGGCGAGCAGCTCTGATCTCCAAGACATTGATGGGTAGCTGCCTCTCTGCTTCCGCCCAAGTTCCCTGGCGAGAGAACCCCTCCAAGACCGCCCCCCAGCCTGCCAGGCTGGCGTCTGTGGTAACTACCTTCCAGACAACGGGGCTGAAGGACCTTCCCTTTAGAAGATTCTGAGGGTTCAACCACCAGGCCAGGCTTTGTCGGACCTATGATGATAGCGTCAAAGGGGACTCCAAGGCATATGCTCTCTTGCCCCAGGCTGCTAGAATGGCTGCCTGTAGGACGCGAGTGTGGATCTGAGCGTATGGTACTGCCTCGAACGTGGCCACTAGCTTGCCTAGTAATCGCATACACAGGCGAATAGTTGGTTTTTTCTTGCTTAGAACCAACTGAACCAACCCCTTGATAGCCTCCACGTTTACAAGGGGCAGGAACACCCTTTGCTGTTCTGTGTCTAACTTCATGCCGAGGTATTCCAACTGCTTTGTAGGCTGGAACGCTGACTTTTCCCGGTTTAGGACCCAGCCGAACCTTTCGAGGTACTGAACCGTGAGGTTTACTGCCTGTTGCAGACACGGCCGTGAGTGATCTATGATTAAAAGGTCGTCCAAGTATGCTAGGACTGTGACCCCTTGGATCCTTAGATTGGCCAGAACTGGGGCTAGGATCTTCGTGAATACCCGGGGGGCCGTGGCTAGCCCGAAGGGGAGCGCCCTGAATTGGAAGTGTCGCTGCCCCACTGCGAAGCGTAAAAATCTTTGATGCAACTGAAAGATTGGTACATGAAGGTAAGCATCCTTTATGTCTATGGAAGCCTGAAAATCGTCCCTCTGGAGCGTGGCGACTGCTGACCGGATGGATTCCATCCGGAAGGAACGAACCCTTAGGTAAACGTTTAAACTCTTTAGGTCCAAGATTGGCCTGACATCGCCGTTGGGCTTTGGTATGACAAAGAGATTGGAATAGAAACCTAGCCCCTGCTCTTGGGCTGGCACCTCTATTATCACGCCCTGGCCAAGCAGGTGATCCAAAGCTGCCAGCATCGAGGCCTTCTTTGCTGGATCCTTTGGTAGCCTTGACTCTTGAAAATGAGGCGGAGGAAACTTTAGAAACTCCAGTCTGTAGCCTGTGGTTACAGACGCCCGGACCCATTTGTCGGGGATCTTGGCTGCCCAAACTTCTGAGAAGAAACGAAGCCTTCCCCCCACCCGCGAGAGTGGGGGCGCCCCTTCATAAGGCAGACTTAAGGGCTGGTTTTGTCGGCTTGCGATACCATGGTCTCTTACCCCCAGGGGCCTGTCCCTGCGATCTACTGTTAAAGTTGGATCGCGCAGGCGGCCGTCGATACTGCCTGGAATTTGAGGGCCCTGAGACAGGAAAGAGCTGCCTTTTAAATGTAGGACCCCGGAATGTCTTTTTGACTGGTAAAAGGGTACTTTTGCCACTTGAAATAGTCTGAATGTATTTATCCAGATCCTCTCCAAAGAGTCGTCCTCCATGGAAGGGAAACCCTGCCAGAAGCTTTTTGCATGGGGGCTCCGCCGCCCAGTTCTTCAACCATAAGAGCCTTCTCATGTGCACCTAAAGTGATAAACGAGAGGCCTGCTGGATGGAATCCTTTATAGCATCTACCGCAAAACACAGAGCTCTGGGAATGTCAGAAAACTCTTCTGCTTGTTGGGTAGGCATGTCCTTTAACATTTCTTTTGTCTGGTCCTTTAACGCCTGACAAACTCCAATTGCAGCCACAGCTGGCTGTACCACTGCTCCTGCCGTAGCAAAGGATGCTTTTAAAAGTGTCTCTAACCGTTTATCAACCGGATCTTTAAACATTTGTATGTTTTCCACCGGGCAAGTTAGTGATTTATTCACACATGAGATGGCTGCATCCACCACTGGGAGCTTCCACCTCTTCGAGAATTTTTCCTCCATAGGGTAAATGACCGCAAATCTCTTCGGCGGCAGAAAAATCCTGTCCGGTCGTACCCAATCCTGAAAGATCAATTTCTCCAAGAGAGGATGGACCGGAAAAACCGCGTTGTTCAACGGAGCTTTCAAAGAGCCCAGAGAGGATACCGCAGGAACCTGAGGCTCTGGCAATGGTAAATTAAATGCCGAGCGGACCATGTCCGTCAAAGACTGCACCCACAGTCTCTCTGTTTGGGAGTCTGAAAATGGTTCCTCAGAGGTAGATCCCTCAATCCCTGAACCCTCTTGGTTCAGGTCTAGTTGATCCTCCTGCGATTCCAATTCCTCCGGAGAGAGAATTTCAGCATCTGAGGATACACCTTTTGATGGGGATCTAGCCCGTTTCTTGCCAGGAATAGATCTAGCGATCAACGCTGCTAATCTTTCTTCTAGCCCCCCTAGGGATACAGCTAGCATCTCCTCTGTGATAAACACAGGGCTGGGCTGATCTGGGCCAGCCTCAGCACCAGACCCCCCCAATGGCTCATCCAAGGCGACCTTCATGGGAATAAGCTGCGGGGAAAGTATCGGCATATCATCAGAATCAGAGGGGGAACCCCTTCGTTTTTTGGTCTTTTTTGTACCCTTTGACCCCGAACTTTTGGAAGCCATAATACAAAATCGAGGGACTCCGCCTACAACAGCAGACTGTAGTGGCCAGGAGTACAAAACTAGGGTTTAGGGGACAATAGATCACTAATGCCCAAAAACTGATGGGGCCCCGTATGTTTGTTTTTTATTTTTTTTTTAAATATATAAGTCTTTTTTTTTTTTTTTTTTTTATATATATATGTCTTTTTTTTTTTTTTTTTTTTTAAACATACAGCGTCCCCAAACTTAGTTTGCCAGCCTCCAACCTGTTGCAAAAGGGGATTTTTTGGCTTAACAGAAAAGCATTGGAACCAACTCCAGCATGTACTACCCCTCTTCCGCCACCGGGAGTCACTGTTCTGCCGCTCTGCGTCCTCTCCCTTTCAGATCAGCCTCAGACTGAGCACTGACTATAGCCTGCTGATCTATAACAGCACACAAGGCGCGCCCCTGATGACGCTGCAGGCACGCCCCCCCCCGCCCTCCCCTCCGAACGGCGCGAAAAACGTCTATAAGACGTGCGCGCGCGTATGCCGGAGAAGGAAGCACATGGAGGAGCCGCGCTGCTGGAGACCCAGGACTGCAGTACCAGGCGGCAGAATCAAACCCCCGGCCAGGTAGGACTCTCCAAAAGGCCCCATAGGGGTCCTTACTAGCCCTGGGAAGAAAGCAGCAGGTAGCTAGCAAACACAAATGTTTCTTAGACAGGGGAACCTAGTGATGGGGGAATGAGATCATCCTGTCTTCTCAGACATAGTGAGCAAGGTTGCCAATGCAGAGCATACTTAGGCTACCCCCCTTTTAGGCTACTCCGGAGAGCCTGCTGTCGAACCAAGTCCCGCAGGCTCCCCTCCATGCTGCAGGATGTTTGTCTAGCAAAACGATCCAATCTTCTCCCATCTCCGTGGGTAGCGTAATAGACCTTCAGGCCCTGGGGTCCTATGAAGGTACCCACTGTCCTGGACCTATATAGCACCCTGGCAAACAGGAACTTATGGTCTTTACGAACTCCAAGTCCTGGGCCCAGGGTCCAGCCCTCCAAAGAGGAGCATTATAGGCAAAACCCCACGGTTTGGGGCCCGGGTACTGTCCACTTTGGCACTGAGGCTCCTTGGACAGATCCGGTTAGCCCGCCCTTAATCCCAAGGATGTGGAGCAAAGCTATTCCGTGACCAACACCTAAGACACTGGCGAAAAACTGAGGGACTCCCTCTAGGGGAGGGGGTTATATAGGGAGGGGACTTCCTGTTTGAGATTGCCAGTGTCCACACCTGAAGGTACTCCATATAACCCATATAGTAATGAATATGCCGCTCTGTGTCCCGTGATGTACGAGAAAGAAAAGTGCTCTGGTCTTTGGACAGCAATATGGTCCGGGGCTAAAGTGGTTAAATCGTACTCCTGCTATATGTGTAGCCCATTTGTGTACCTCCCGAAGCCCAACTGAAAAACTCCCAGAGATGTTATCCCCCGTCCTGTCTTGTTGCTAAGACACTCCCAACCAAATCACATGTGTGAAGAGCTTGTTTCTTCGATGGTGAGCAGTAAGAGCGCAGAGTGTCTTAGAAACAAAGTTGGGTTGGATATTGGCATGTCTGGGAGTTCTTAGGGCGGCGGCCTCTAAACTAAGCGCCAGTTTACGTTCCTTCAGACTTTAGAGCATGGGTCTTCAAACTACGGCCCTCCAGTTGTTCAGGAACTACAATTCCCATCATGCCCTAGTCATGTCTGTGAATGTCAGTGTGTCACAATGCCTCAAGGGATGTGTAGTTCTACCACAGCTGGAGGGCCGTAGTTGGAGGATCCCTGCTTTAGAGTGTCCAGTGAGACAATGTCCCCGAGTCAGTGGGAGGAGTAGAGCCTTATGTTTAATATTTAGGGAAGGAGGAATAGCGCCCCAAAGGTTGTAAAAAAAAAAAAAAGCAAGCAAAGGGCCCCAGTTTGGAGACCACTGCTTTAGGAGGTACATAAATGGCCTAAACTAGTGATGGGGAACCTTGGCACCCCAGATGTTTTGGAACTACATTTCCCATGATGCTCATCTACATTGCAGAGTGCACGAGCATCATGGGAAATGTATTTTCAAAACATCTGGGGTGCCAAGGTTCCCCATCACTGGCCTAAACCTACAGCAAGGCCATTATTCAATGCGGCACAGTTTGCCTATGCAGGTAGGGGGCACATGTAGCTTTAAAAAAAAAAAAAATTTGGGCAAAAGTGAACTAACCCTTTAAATCCTAATACCCGTACGTCCTCTAGTGTAGTACAAAAACATAGAGGGCCAGATTCTCATATAATTTCGCTGGCGTAGCGTAAGCCATTTACACTACGCCGCCGCAACGTAACAGAGCAAGTGCCGTATTCTCCATGCACTTGCTCCGTAGTTTGCGGAGGCGTAGTGTAAATGGCCCAGCGTAAGGCCGCGTAATTCAAAGGGGGCGGCTTGTATTTAAATTAAGCGCTCCCCCGGGTCGATCGAACCGCGCATGCGCCGGCCGGGGAAAAAGCCCAGTGCGCATGCTCCAGCTCACGTCGGAAAGCGTCGCTGAAACCGACGTCAAAACGACGTGATCGTCACTACGCAATGCCCTATTCGCGAACGAGTTAGTAAGACGACGTAAGCGACGGAAAAAGCCGACGCTGACCTGACGCCATACTTAACATGGCATCCGACGGTACTGCGTAAGGTTACCCCTCATATTAGCAGGGGTAACCTTACGCGGACGAAAACGACGTACGCGACGACTGGGCGGCGTAAAAGCGTTCGGGAATCTGCCTACTAGCCTCATTTGCATTGGCAAATGAGAAAACAACGTAAAGGCCACCTAGTGGCCGGAGTTGTCATTACAACTACGATCCGCAAGTGTAATTGTATTACACTTGTCGGATCTTCAGGCGTATCTATGCCAAAGTGATTCAAGGAAACACTCACATAGATACCCGGCAAAAAAAACGGCGATATGACGGGGTATCTGAGATACTCCGTCGTAGCGCCTCTGAGAATCTGGCCCAGAATATCCAGGCTCAAACTTACCGACCAATCAGCAACCAACCAAATTCACCTGTCTAACTGTGTGCGTTAAAAACATAGGTTTAGTTGCACGCATTTGCAAATGCATGTGTAAGCTGCAGGCCCCGTCAAGGCTCTCTGTATACTGCAGTCCTAACTATAACATTACATTTTATGTCTCCTCAGTAGGAGCGCATGACTGCTGATGGAGAGATAAGGGGTTGTAGTAGAATGACAATTAAACTTGATGGGCCAGATTCTCAAAAAAAAAAAATCACGTATTTGCGGCGTAGCGTATCCCATTTACGCTACACCTACGCAGTTTTTACGGGCAAGTGCTGTATTCTCAAAGCACTTGCTCCGTAATTTGCGTCGGCGTAGCGCAATTCAAAAAGGGAAGGAGGGGGGGCGTGCTGTATTTAAATTAGGCGCGCCCCCGTGCCGAACGAACTGCGCATGCGCCGGCCTTTAACGTAGGCCACTGTGCATGCTCCATAGTACGCCGCAAATACAGCGATTACGACGGCAACGTAATTAACGTAAAGGCCTATTCGCAAAGAGTTACGTAAACGACGCAAAAACACGACACTGTCCCGACATTCATACTTAAAGGATCACTAAAAGGAATTTTTTTTTTTTTTTCTAAATAGCTTCCTTTACCTTACTGCAGTCCGGGTTTCATGTCCTCATTGTTATTTTTTTGAGAGAAGTTGCTGTAATTCTGCTCTGATCTCCACACTTCCTGCTTGTTTGGCTCCTTATGAAAAATCTCATGGCAGCTTTTCACTGTGGTCCAAGCTGTCATTACTGTGTGTCTAAAACTCCTCAGAACCATCAGATTCATTTTAAAAACAAAACACTGCCCTGGATTTGTTTGTTTTTGCTCTGTGTCTCTCTCTAATTCACAGAAACATGAAACCAGTTTAAAAACGAAAGTGAAACTAGAGGCACATTATATGACTGATTTTTATCTATTTTTTAATCATTTTTAAAAGGAACCAGTTAACTTTTATGTCTCTATACCCTGTAAACAGTCATTTCAGCAAAAAAAATTTTTTTTCCTTTAGTGACCCTTTAACATGGCTTACGCCAGACCTACGCAAGGTTACCCCTCATATAGCAGGGGTAACCTTACGCAAACTGCGTAAACGGCGCGCAACTTCGTTCGGGAATCGGTGTATCGGCTCATTTGCACATTCAACGCACAAATCGACAGGAACGCCACCTAGTAGTATTGCATTTAAGATCCGACGGTGTAAGTGACTTACGCCAGTCGGATCTACGCCGTATCTATGCGTAACTGATTCTAAGAATCACGTCGCATAGATAGGAGGGCTCAGAAACAGAGATACACCGTCGTATCTCTTTGAGAATCTGGCCCGATGTCTGCTGCCCTCCAATGCAGGTTCAAGTGGCAAACAAATGTAGGGTTTGTAAATCTATATACACCACTCAGCCCTATTATGACCCCCTAAGAGTAAGTGGGTCTCCCTTTTACTGCCAAAACAGTCCGGACCTGTCAAGGCATGGACCCCACTAGACAAAGGATCACACTGCCACCGACAGCTTGCCTACCCATTGTGCATCCTGGTGCCATCTTCTGCAGGTTAGTGATGCCACATCACCAGCCACATGATGTAGAAGAAAATGTGATTCATCAGACCAGACGACCTTCTGTGGTCCAGTTCTGATCCTCACATGCACATTGTAGGTGCTTTTGGCCCCTGACCTCGGGTCAGGATGGGCACCCTGACTGGTCTGCGGCTACACAGCCCCATACACAACATACCAGGATGCTCTGTGTGTTCTGACGCCTTTCTATCAGAACCAGCAGGTCTGGTGCAAGGATTTTTGACATCCTAGGGGAAACCTCATTTTGCTGCCCCCTTTTTGTCCTGCCCATTTATACCCCCACCTTTTTTTAATGAAGTGCCCTATCAAATGCAGCCTCGCCAGTGCCCATCAAATGCAGCCCATCAAATGCAGCCTCGCCAGCGCCCATCAAATGCAGCCTCGCCAGTGCCCATCAAATGCAGCCCATCAAATGCAGCCTCGCCAGTGCCCATCAAATGCAGCCTCGCCAGTGCCCATCAATGAATGTTTGCTTGCTTCCATTCATTTGGGGACACAGACGCGGTCCTACTGCGCCTCTGACACTATGCACGAACGGAGCAGTGACTGCCTGCTGATGCTGAGACTCAGTTGCTTGTTGCAGAGGAGAGGAGAAATGCTGGTGGCTGGGTGCCCCTAGGCAGCTGCCTAGTGGTAACACTGGCCCTGAGAACCAGCATTAACTTTTTTTTTTTATATTTGAGTTCTAGTAACTCTTCTATTGGATCAGACTAGACCAGTGTTTTTCAACTCCAGTTCTCATGGCACACCAACAGGTCATGTTTTCAGGCTTTCCATTATTTTGCACAGGTGATTTGATCAGTTTCACGGCCTTAGTAATCACCACAGCCATTTCATCTGAGGGAAATCCTGAAAACTTGACCTGTTGGTGTGCCTTGAGAACTGGAGTTGAAAAACACTGGACTAGACAGCCCAGCCTTCCCACCAATGAGCCTTGGCCGCCCATGACCCTATCACTGGTTTTCCTTCCTTGAACCAGTTTTGGTTAGTCCTGACCAATGCAGAGCTACAGTTTTGGAGTTATTCACTTTACCCATCAGTGGTTATAATGTTATACATCAGGGATCCTCAGACCACAGCTGTTGTGGAACTTCACTTCCCATGAGGCATTGTAAAACTCTGACATTCACAGGCATGGTGGGAATTGTAGTTCCTGAGCAACTGGAGGGCCGTAGTTTGAAGACCCATTATACACGATCCAATTGGCAACCCAACAAACTTTTCCAGTCCACCTCAACATGCATTTCAGTAGAAAGTCTTCAATTGAAACCTCTCTTCCAATGGTTGGACCATCTCTCCTACCAAGAGGGCAATAAGGAGGATGAAGATTCTCCTTATTACTGCAAGCATATTACAAATGTTTGTGTAAGTATCACCTGATCTTTCCCTCTTCTATATAAAACAGGAATTGATGAGAGGTGGAGTGTTCCATGGTGGTGTATAACCAGGATCTCCAAACTTTCTAAAAAAAAAAGGATCCAATTTACTGTCCTTCAGCCTGTGTGTGTGAATACATAGCACCCCTGTGGTAAGAGGAATAGTGCCCTATCCTTGGTGTCAGTGGGTTGAATAGTGCTCCTATCCCTGGTGTCGCTGGGAGGAAATGGCCCTGGTGTCGCTGGGAGGAAACGGCGCTGGGTTCATTTCTTTTCAGGATTTCTCTCATTCACCTCAATACACTTCCCCCCCTCCCCCTCCCCTCTCCCAGGTCTCCAAATTTGTATCTAAAATGAAGCTGATCGCCTGAATCGTTGTCTTATCTCTCTGCAGAGATGAAATTTGCACCGCAAAAGTGTGAATCCAGCCTTAAGGTTTCCTGCACCAGGGTCTGTGTGCTCTTTGTTTTGTCTCGAGGAGGAGGAGAAAGGGGAGCAGCTGATCCCGGGGAAAAAAATAAATAGTACCGCGTTTCTCCGAAAATAAGACCGGGTCTTATATTAATTTGCGCTACAAAAAAAAACACACTAGGGCTTATTTTCGGGGTAGGGCTCATTTATTTACGGCATTAAAGCGGAGTTCCACCCTTAAAACCACTTTGTTTCATCCCATCCAGCATACTGGCGTCAGCGCCAGTATGCTGTTTTTTTTTTTAATGCATGTACTTACTTTATAATAAATCATTTAATTTCGTGCGCACCGCGGTATGTCGCCGCTATAAGGCGTCACGCCTTCCGGAAACAGCCGATTAGCGTTCGGCTGTTCTCGGCGCCTGCGCACAGACCCAGAAGCTGACTGCGCAGGCGCCGTATATAGCCGCGTCACGCCCTCCGAAAAAACCCGAACTAGGACCGGCTATTTACGTCGACTGCGCAGTCAGCTCCCGAGAAGAGCCGAACGCTAATCGGCTGTTTCCGGAAGGCGTGACGCCTTATAGCGGCGACATACCGCGGTGCGCACGAAATTAAATGATTTATTATAAAGTAAGTACATGCATTAAAAAAAAAAAAACAGCATACTGACGCTGACGCCAGTATGCTGGATGGGATGAAACAAAGTGGTTTTAAGGGTGGAACTCCGCTTTAAAGTGGTTGTAACCCTAAAAAGATTTTAAAAAACAGTTCCTTTTAAAAGCCTGATAGATAGCACAGTGCATGTGCTCCATCAGTTATCCCTCTCCATGTTCTAAAAATCAATCATGAATAAATCAATAAGAAATTAAAAAGTTCCTGTGTCATATTATTAAACCGTAATAAACGGAGACACTGCACCAGTATACAGGAATGTATTACAGGTTTTCTTTGGTGAACTATGATAGGGCTTAGTTTTGGGGTAGGGCTTATATTACAGCCCACCCTGATAATTGCACTAGGTCTTACTTTTGGGGTAGGGCTTATTTTCGGGGGAAACACGGTAATTGGCCTGGAAAATTCATCCATACACAACCAACTCACTTCTCTCCATCCCTACTATGATATATGTATGGACTATTTTTTAGAAGTGATGACATTGTAAGCATGAAGACAACTTTTAATGAAATAAAATAGTTTATTAAAGAAAAATATATACACACATAAGTATAAACCATCAATCATCATCATCACCTTGTACTTCTGAGTTTGTATCATTGGATTGTGTTTCTGCTGTTGAGGTCAGTACTGGACTGGCCGCTGGCTGTGTGCCGCTTTCCACAACTTTGTCTACTTCTTCCAACAAATCTTCATCAAAATCCTCCGGAATCTCATCGGGATCAGCAGGCGGAGGAGTCTGAGACACAGCGGGCGCCGGGGTCACTGCTGGAAGAGCAAAAAGGAGACTTTTACACAGACAGTCATAATCTAGAGACAGGAAAATGTGTTTTCTCTTCCGTTCATGGACGGACACAGCAGCATCTTGACTTTAGGGTATTATCCTCCTAGGAGATTGACTCCATGAACTTAGAGAAATAAATTTTACGGTGAGTACAAAAACCGGAGTTAGTCTTACCGGTAACTCTCTTTCCAGGAGTCTTCCAGGACAGCCCTGAGATATATGGCTCCTCCCTCCGGGACAGGAAACACATTCCCCCAAAACATAAAAGGAGGTCCTCCAGGCCCTCTCCTCAGTTCATCCAAGAATTCCTGAAGGCTCTGAAAAACATAACATACTAACACATCGTCAGTACACATATCCAACTCCTTTTTACAAACTATAAACTCTGGGTGGGAAACCGGGCTGTCCTGGAAGACTCCTGGAAAGAGAGTTACCGGTAAGACTAACTCCGGTTTTCCCCCCTCGTCTTCCAGGACAGCCCTGAGATGATAAACAAGAAACTTACTTGTCAGGGTGGGGTAGCCGCCTGGAGGACCCTTCGGCCAAATGACTGATCCTTCTCAGACATCAAGTCCAGGCGATAGTGCTTGGCGAAGGTCGTATAGTTTGACCACGTTGCCGCCTTACAGATTTCTTCCGGAGAGGCTCCGGCCTTTTCCGCCCAGGAACTCGAAACCGCTCTAGTAGAGTGTGCTTTGACAAATGGGGCTTGCTTACCCTCTAACTCATAAGATTTAGCTATCGCTAACCTGATCCACCTGGCAATAGAAGACTTAGATGCTTTTTGCCCTTTCTTAATCCCCGAAAAATTAACAAAAAGAGAATCAGACTTCCTGAGTTCCTTGGTTACCTTTAAATAAATTAAAATACATCTCTTAACATCTAGAGATGTCCCCTCTGAACTCGAGGGAGACAAAAAAGTCGGAAGGACAATGTCTTGAGTCCTGTGAAATGAGGACGCTACTTTAGGGAGAAAACTGGGGTCTGTCTTCAACACAACTCTATCCTCATAAATTAACAAAAAAGGCTCTCTGATAGAAAGCGCCTGAAGGTCACTTACCCGCCTGGCGGAAGTGACTGCTACCAACAGAACTGTCTTAAGGGTTATCCATTTTAAGATAGATTCCTCCAGAGGCTCAAATGGACTAGCTGACAATGCTTTAAGTACCAAAGAGAGATCCCAAGGAGGACAGGGTGAGATCTTCACCGGCCTAGATCTAGACAAGGCTTTGAAAAAATTCTTAATAAAAGCATTCTGCTGAAGGGAACATTGAAGAAAGACACTAAGGGCCGCAACCTGTACTTTTAAGGTACTTGGGGATAGACCCATGTCTACTCCTGCCTGCAGAAAATCTAGAATGGCTGGGACCTTTGGTTGATCAATTTTTCGTTCTTCTAACCAGGAACAAAATTTTTTCCAGAATTTGGCATAAATTTTTCTAGTAACCGGTTTTCTGCACTGAATCAGGGTTTTGATTACTTTCTCCGAGAAGCCCTGTGTTCTCAGCAACTGTTCCTCAGATACCACGCAGTTAGGTTTAGTCTGTCTACCTGCGGATGAAGAATGGGACCCTGTGATATTAGATCCCTCCTGCTGGGAAGATGAAATGGGGAGAGAATGGCCAGCCTTTTCAGAATGGCAAACCAAGGTCTTTTCGGCCAAAAAGGAGCAACCAAAATTAGATCGGTTCTTTCCGTCCGAAATTTCTGAAGGACTGCTGCTATCATCCTTATTGGAGGGAAAGCGTAGCAGCTGTTGAACTTCCATGTCTTGGAAAAAGCATCTATCCCTGTAGCCCTGTCCCCTGGATGGATCGAGAAGAACTGTATTACCTTCTTGTTCTTTTCGGAGGCGAAAAGGTCCACCTCCGGTTGACCCCACTTCTGCACTATTTGAGCGAAAACCTCCTCGTGTAGTGCCCACTCGTCCTGACTCACCTGTTGACGGCTCAGATAATCCGCTAGGGAGTTCTGGGTGCCCTTTAGGTGGACCGCTGTCAGTGAAGCCAGATTTGTTTCTGCCCAGGAAAAAATTTCGTTGGCTATAGCCTGAAGAGCAGGACTTCTCGTGCCCCCCTGCTTGTTCACATATGCCACAGTAGTTGCATTGTCTGTGCGAACCTGCAGATGTCGCCCTCTCAGGGTTGTCTGAAACACTTCGATTGTTTTCAGGACTGCCAGGAGTTCTCTCTGGTTTGAGGAACGTCCTGCCTCTCTTGGAGACCATGTTCCCTGGGCCACTGCCTCCCCCAGGTGGGCTCCCCACCCCCAGGCACTGGCATCTGTAGTTACTACTGTTTCTACCGGCAGGGTCCAGGTTAGACCCTTGTCTAGATTGTTGCGCGTTCGCCACCACCATAGAGTCCTTTTGACTCGGGATGAGATTGGAATCTGGACCTCCAAATCTTGCCTTTGGCCACTCCAAAACCAAAGCATTAGTTGCTGCAACGGACGTTGATGGAACCTCGCCCAGGGTACCGCTGGAAAACATGCCGTCATAAACCCCAGTACTCTCATAACTTGTCTGACCGAAGCTTCTCGGTTGGACTGTAACTGGGCTGCTGCTTGTTCTACCTTTACCATCTTTTCTTCTGGAAGATAAAATTTTCTCTCTACAGAAGAAATCCTGTAACCCAGGTACAGAACCCCCTGAGATGGGGTCAATTGAGACTTGTCTCGGTTGATTATCCAGCCGAGAGAGGAGAGAAAGTTCTGAGCTTCCTGCAAATCCTCTTCCAGCTGTTGGGCTGACCCTGCCACGAACAGGAGATCGTCCAGATAAGGGATTACAATTATCGCCTTGTTTCTCAGCGGAGCTAGAGCCTCTGCCAGGATCTTTGTGAAAATTCTTGGCGATGAGGACAGACCAAAGGGAAGGGCTTGGAACTGGAAATGTTTGATCTCCGAGTTCACCTTCACCGCTACCCTGAGGAACTTTTGGAAGTCCCCATGAATTGGGACGTGCAAGTAGGCATCCCTGAGGTCCAGGGTGGCCATGTAACACCCTGGAAATAGAGACCTTGCCACTGTGAAAATTGACTCCATCTTGAACCTTTTGTATTTTACAAATTTGTTCAGGGGACGAAGATTCAGGATCATTCTGAATTTTCCCGATGGCTTTTTTACTACAAATACATGGGAATACGTCCCTAGACCCTGTTCCTTTTGTGGGACCTGAATTAGAACTCTTTGGTCTACTAATTCCCCTAGAGATAGGCCCAAGGCCTCTGCCTTCTCTCTGTCCCTTGGAAGCTGGGTAATCAGAAAACTTGGAGGGGGTGTCATCGTGAACTCCAACTTGTATCCGTTCCTGATTATGTTTAAAATGAACGGACTTGAAGTTGCCCTGGTCCATTGTGGGAGAAACTGCCCCAATCTTCCTCCCACCGGGACGCAAGAGTCACTGTGGCTTGGGGGTGGTTTGAGGAGGATTAAACAATATTCCTCCTCTCCCCCTACCTTTATGGCCTGCCCAGTGTTTCTTTGGTTGGCCTTCCTTTTGCAGGTTTTGTTTGAAACCTCGAAAAAAACGTCTTCCCTCCGCTTTTTTCTTTCTCTCTGGAAAAGCCTTTTTTCTGTCCTGGGTCCTTTCTAGCGCTTCCTGTAGTCCTGACCCAAACAGGTGGTCACCTGAAAAGGATAACCCACAGAGTTTTAACTTGGAGGCAGCATCACCTGTCCAAGTTTTCAGCCACACTGATCTTCGGGCTGCGTTTACCAAGGCTGCTGATCTGGCTGCCAACTTAACTGATTCTTCAGAGGCATCCGCCAGAAAACCTACCGCTTTAAAAAGAAGAGGGAAAGATTTTAATATTTCCTGTCTGGATGTACCCGCCTGGATGTGGGTTTGCAACTGAGTAAGCCAACATTCTAGATTTCTAGCTACACAGGTTGCTGCTAGTGCGGGCTTCAGACTTATTGAAGAGGTATCCCAAGCTCTCTTCAACAACAAGTCCCCTCTCTTATCCATCGGGTCCTTCAGGGCCCCCAGATCATCGAAAGCCAGATCCGTCTTTCTTGATACCCTAGCCAAAGGGGCATCTAATTTTGGAACCTTGTTCCATGGCTGAGACCCATCCGAATCAAAGGGGAATCTCCGTTTAAGGGAGCCTGAAAAGAATGGTCTTTTTTCAGGTTGTTCCCACTCCCGCAGAATTGTGTCAATCAGGGATTTGTGTACAGGAAAAACCCTAGATCTATTCGCACTAGACCCCTGATACATGAGGTCGTGCTTGGAGAGCTGAACCTGTTCCTCATGGATCTCCAAGGTATCATAAATAGCCTTTAGTAGGTCTCCTACATCTTCCAAGGACAATTTGTACCTAGTAGCCCTGGAGGAATCTTCTTCTGCCTCAGAATCTGATGCTGATCCTGCCTGAGAGGAAGCAATAGACCTAGGCGTTTGCTCCCTGTACTCCTCCTCCTCTTGAGTCTGGGACAGGGTAGGCATACTAGCTGCTCTAGGTAGGGACGAGGCGGGACCCTGCATCCTGTCTATCAGTCCTTTAAAAGACTGAAATGTGGACGCCATTTCCTCCTTAACAGAGGATAATAACTGACGGCAAGCAGTAACTGAGTCATCTTTTATCAGACTGCTAACACATTCTGGGCATAACGGCTTGTCCCAACTGGAACCTAGCTTTGTCCCACAGACGGCACACTTTCTTCTAGGCGGCTGTAGAGTTTTAATCTGCAACAAACACAAACAGAAAGCAAAAAACTCCATTAAAAAACAGCCTATGCCTGAACACCACTGTGCCTAGCTCCTAGAAGTGCCGTACCCACCACCAATCAGGTTCGCCACCCATGGGGGGTATCTTTGGCCAAATAGACCAATCTCCCCCCCCAGAGTAAACCATGTGCTCTCACCAAGCTTACCTGGGAGGGACCGGTGCCAACCGAACCAGGGTCTGGATGTGCCGCTGCAGCTTCCATGGTTCTGGTGTCTTTGCCTCGGCGCTCCGAGATACACCACGGCTCCGGCTCCTACATAGCCACCGCCGCGCCTTTTTGAAACATGGGAACGATGTTTCCGGCGCCCCCTGATGACGCGCTTCCGCCCGGGAACCTCACTTCCCTTCCTTGGAGCGCAGTGGCTCCACCCCTTCAGCGTCGAACCCGGAAGTGCTGTATCCACAGCGCGGTCCATGGCGTCTCTCGCCTTTCACCGCTGCTTCCGGAGCCTGGGGCCTGAGCACACCGCCGTCAACCAGGGGTCCCACTCTCGCCGAGCCAGGGCAGCGGTGACCATTAGCGACGCTCTCTACCCCTGGGCCAGATGCGTGCTGTAGGGTAAGTTCAGCTCTCACTTGGGGAAAAAAAAAAAAAAAAATAGCTACGTTCCCTAATGTGCTCCTTCCCGTCCGGCAGGAAACACAAAAACTGAGGAGAGGGCCTGGAGGACCTCCTTTTATGTTTTGGGGGAATGTGTTTCCTGTCCCGGAGGGAGGAGCCATATATCTCAGGGCTGTCCTGGAAGACGAGGGGGGAAAATCCTATTTTTATTATTTCCTGAGCGAATCACCACAGACAGGGCTCCCATCCAACGATCATCAGCTGTTTTTGTGCTTTTTACATTTACACACACCGATTGCTACATACGAGAAAAATTTCATCAAAATGTTTTCTACAGAGAGATATAAGCAGAGGAGACGCGTTTATTGGCGCAGAACTCCACAGTAACGCCGCTCATATTGGCAACAACATTTATTATTGCAACAGGAGTGTCTTTCATCCTTGGGTTAGAATCTGTGCAAACTATGTACTTTAACCACTTCCATAGCGGGGGGCACTTACACACCCGCCCAGGCCAATTTTCAGCTTTCAGCACTGTCGCAATTTGAATGACAATTGCGCAGTCGTGCGACGTGGCTCCCAAACAAAATTAACGTCCTTTTTCCCCCACAAATAGAGATTTCTTTTGGTGGTATTTGATCACGTCTGCAGTTTTAATTTTTTGCGCAGCAACTAAAAAAAGACCAACATTTTAGAAAAAAATTACGTTTTATTTTTTTCTGTTCATTTTTTTTGTAAATAAATAGGTTTTCTTCAATTATGGGCACCCATAGGCGGCACCGATGGTGGGCACCCATAGACGGCACCGATGGTGGGCACCCATAGATGGGCACTAAGAGGTGGCACTGATGGACACTGGGTGGCACTGATGGCATTGCTGGCCACAGCCAGTGCCCATTTGTGGGCAATGATTTGCGTCAATTTTTTTTTTTTTTTACTATTTGTGCTCTATTGAGCACTCCCTGGTGGTCCAGTGTGGGCATCCGAGGCGGGGCTGTGCTAATAAACAATCAGCGCGAACCCCCCGTCAGTAGAGCCGCCGATCGGCTCTCCTCTACTCGCGTCTGTCAGACACGAGTGAGGAAGAGCCATCAACGGCTCTTCCTGTTTACATTGTGACACAGCCGTGATTGGACACGGCTGATCACGTGGTAGCGAGCCTCCGCCGGAAACTCGTTACTGAGATCGGAGATGCAGGGTGTCAGACGGACACCCCGCATCACCGATCGCCATCCTGCAGGACGTCAATAGACGTCCAGTCAGGATTTCACAACCACTTCTCGGACTTCAATCTCCTATTGACCGGACAGGAAGTGGTTAACCAATTAAGCCCCGGACCATTTTGTAGCTAAAGGACATTGCCACTTTTTGCAATTCCGCACTGCGTCGCTTTAATTGACAATTGCGCGGTCATGCAACTTAAAAAATTGGCGACCCTTTTTTCCCCACAAATAGAGATTTCTTTTGGTGGTATTTGATCACCTCCGTGGTTTTTATTTTTTGCGCTATAAACAAAAATAAAGCAACAAATACCACCAAAAGAAAGCTCTATTTGTAGGAAAAAAAATTGTTTGGGAGCCATGTCGCACGACCGCGCAATTGTCAGTTATAGCGACGCAGTGCCGAATCCCAAAAAGTGGCTCGGTCATTGACCAGCAAAATGGTCCGGGGCTGAAGTGGTTAAAAAAAAAAAATCAAAAACACAAATGGTGTTTTGAATGCTTTTAAGTGTAGAGGAGGGATTTGAGGTCTTATAGATCCCAGATCTCTCCATAAAGTGTACCTGTCACATAGATGATTATTCATTTTTACACACACATATATATATATATATATATATATATATATGTAAAGTATAAAATCTATATGCATTCAAATGAGTTCTGAAAATAGGAATTTTATGCTGGTCTTTACCTGAAATTTTTTAAAAAGGCATGAGGGTGAAAAACTTTTAGCCTTTACAGCCGCTGTGCACGGTTGAGGGGCAATTACGGCGCAACCCCATTCACTTGAATGGGTCTGGTCCGGCAGGTGGTAGTGCCCGCTGATTGCAATAGGGAGTATAATTACTGCTGCAGCCATGAAGCAACACACTGTAGCTACGACATGTGCACACCTCTCGTTGCTGCCTCTGCAGCCAAAGGGGAGTAGTTGAGGGGCACGAAAAACAGCTTAACTTCAGGGTTTTACTGCCCCACCCCCCCAAACACAAATATAAACAAGCCTTTAGCGTAGGGGTAGGCAACCTGGGGCCCTCCAGCCGTTACAGAACAATTGTAACTGCCAGCCTTGCAATGCTTCATGGGAAATGTAGTTCCACAACAGCTGGAGGGCCCTCATGTTGCCTACCCCTGCTTTAGCGTGTGCAATGCATACCCTGGCTATCTGCTAGTGCCTGCATCTTCTGCATTCTCTTCTCCAGAGCCAGAAGCCTGTTCTTCTCTATCCTCCGTCTCGTCTCCTCACTCAGCTCAGCGGTGCTGGACTGTGACAAAGATGGTGCAGGGGGTTCTGGGAAAGCTGGGAAGTCTTCAGAATCAAGGCGGTCATCTTCCATCTGTACAACAACTGGAGAAAAAAAAAAAAAGAGAAATGCAAAAGTATTAATAAACACACCGCAAATTAAAACCATCTTTCTTAAAAACGGATCACAAAATGTAATGTATGGAACCATCGCACAGAAAGCCCAATGCCTGTAGAGGTTCTGTCGGCAGGAACCATTTTATTTTGCGGCAGTATTAATGTCACATTAAATTACTAATCAATGCAACACAGAAATATCTGCCACACAGTTTTCAAAAGTTTAATAAAAACACACAAACCCCTGGGTAAGGGGCCACCTAAGAACATCCCACACATAGAAAGCCACCAGAGGAATGGATCATCGCTCAAAACAGCTACAAGTCCAACCGCATCAGAATTTGCGGTTCAAAAAGAATTGCAGGCATGGTATATTTTTACATAAATTGGTCTCACTAAAATATACCATGCCTGCAATTATTTTTGAACCGCAAATTCTGATGCGGTTGGACTTGTAGCTGACAAATTACCAAAATGATCGCACATTGGTACAGAACCCCGGGAAAGACTCCATAGATTCTTCCCAAAGGTGACAGGGGAATGCTGGAGATGACAGACACAATAGGGTAGTATGCTACTGTATTTTCCGGCGTACAAGATGACTTTTTGGATGCAAAAAAATGCATCCAAAGTCGGGGGTCGTCTTATTCGCCGAGGACAGTCTCCGTCCGATCTCCCTACCTTATGCAGGATCCGTCTTCCAGGCTGCGGGCATCCATGATTCAAAAGTCGCGCCTCCTCCTCAGACTGTCCTGTGATAGGCGGAACACAAGTTTTCCCAGCGGGGCCTCCGTTTAGTGTTCTGCCTATCACGGATGCCTTCTCATCCTCGAACGAGAGGACATCTGTGATAGGCGGAACACTGAACAGAGGCCCTGCGGGGATCCCGCAGGTATGGCATAACTAGAGTTGCCATCTCATCCCTTTAAACCCGAAAACATATTTTTTAACAGCCACCTATACACTGTTTGTTAAAGGGGTTGTAAAGGTAAAACATCTTTCCCTAAATATCTCCCTTTCCCTTAGTGCAGTCCTCCTTTACTTACCTCATCCTTCCATTTTGCTTTTACATGTCCTTATTTCTTCTGAGAAATCCTCACTTCATGTTCTTCTGTCTGTAACTCCACACAGTAATGTGAGGCTTTCTCCCTGGTGTGGAGTGTGGTGCTCGCCCCCTCCCTTGGACTACAGGGGAGTCAGGATGCCCACTAACACACAGATCCTTTCTCTATCTGCAATGTAGAGAGCGTCCTGACTCTCCTGTAGTCCAAAGGAGGGGGCGAGCACGACACTCCACACCAGGGAGAAAGCCTCGCATTACTGTGTGGAGTTACAGATCAGAAGAAATAAGGACATTTAAAAGCAAAATGGAAGGATGAGGTAAGTGAAGGAGGACTGCACTAAGGTAAAAGGAAGATATTTAGGGATTTTTTTTTTACCTTTACAACACCTTTAACTACTTGTCCACCGCCCACCGTCAAATGACGGCGGGCGGAGGACTCCATTATCCTGACTTTTTAAAGCCGCGGGCGGGTGCGTGCGCGCGCGCACCCGCCGCTCTGCTGGGATGCCGGTGTGAGTGCCCGGCGGCAACGATCGCCGCCGGGCACACGCGATTGCCCAGTAACTGAGCGGGGACGTGCAGCTCTGTGTGTAAACACAGAGCTGCACGTCCCTGTCAGGGAGAGAGGAGAGCGGTTGTGTCCCTTGTACATAGGGACACAATCGGTCACCTCCCCCAGTCACCCCCCCCCCTCCCCCCACAGTTAGAACACTCATAGGACACACATTTAACCCCTTCGCCGCCCCCTAGTGGTTAACCCCGCACTGCCAGTCACATTTATACAGTAATCAATGCATATTTATAGATATAAATGGTCCCAAAAATGTCAGAAAAGTGTCCGAAGTGTCCGCCATAACGTCGCAGTCCCAATAAAAAAAAAAAAAAATCGCAGATCGCCGCCATTAATAGTAAAAAAATAAAATAAAAAAAATGCCATAAACTATCCCCTATTTTGTAAACACTATAAATTTTGCGCAAACCAATCGATAAACGCTTATTGCATTTTTTTTTTTACCAAAAATATGTAGAAGAATACGTATCGGCCTAAACTGAGGGAAAAAATATTTTTTTTATATATTTTGGGGATATTTATTATAGCAAAAAGGAAAAAATATTGCATTTTTTTCAAAATTGACGCTCTATTTTTGTTTATAGCGCAAAAAATAAAAAGCGCAGAGGTGATCAAATACCACCAAAAGAAAGCTCTATTTGTGGGAAAAAAAGGACGCCAATTTTGTTTGGGAGCCACGTCGCACGACCGCGCAATTGTCAGTTAAAGCGACGCAGTGCCGGAAGCTTAAATTTTGTCTGGGCAGGAAGGGGGTGTAGGTGCACAGTAGGTAAGTGGTTAAATTGAATGAATCCATCCTCCTGGTAAGAAGAGAGAACTATAAACCTGCCCTGACAAAGCTAGGAGAGTCACAGTATGAATATATAGAACACAGCGAGAGCGGGAAATACCTTCATCACTGACAAAGTCTTCATGGAAGATCGGCAGATCCATCCGAATTCTTTTTAGACAAGTCTGAATAGTGACAAAATATCAGCATTAAAATACACAAGAGCTTGCAATCTGTTTCAATAAGAAGGATTTTAGAGGCAGTAAAAGATATTGGATTACACATAAAACTGTGCCTGCTGGACTTGGAGGTTTTTCAACGGCTACAGTCTTTTAAACCTCCCCCCCCCCCCCCCCGCACCCCCCATGACGCCTGGGACGGGCGCAGGAAGGATCAGCGATCTTGTGACCACTGCGATTGGCTGGCCACACTGGTCACATGACTGGGAGCTGGTCTCTCCAGCTAACAATAATTATCGCAGACAGCTGAGAGTGGGAAGTGAGCGCACCCCCAGCACAGAAACATTGGCCTCCCAGTGACATATGTGTAGCAGCCTGTGAGCGTTAACCAGTTGCCGACCAGCCGCCGCAGTTAGGCTCTGCTGCGCAAAATCACGTAATTTCTCATTTCAGCCACTAAGGGTACGTGTGTACCGCCGGAGGTGCTCGCTCCTGGTGCCGACGTGCGTGCCCGGCGGGCCCAATCAACGCAAGGCACCCGCGATCGCTCGTTACAGAGTGAAAACCGGGAGCTGTGGGTGTAAACCCACAGCTCCATGTCCTGTCAGGGGGAGAAATGCCCGATTGTCCGTTCATACAATGTATGAACAGCGATCTGTCATTTCCCCTAGTCAGTCCCACCCTCCTTCAGTTAGAACACACCCAGGGAACACAATTAACCCCTTCCTCGCCCCCTAGTGTTAGCCCCTGTTGTGTCCCGAGTCTTGTGAGAGACACAAGACTCTGGTCTTGAACAATGGATGTTAATTTCAGTACAGGCTGTACACTGCAACATGCATCTCAGGACAGTACATCTCTCTGCTTCCTACATGTGCTCTCACTCTAAGATGGCTACTATGCCCCTTGACATCACTGCTGGGTGGAGCCAGCCTTAAAGTGCCAGTACATGTGCAACCCTTCAGGTATAACAGCCCCTTCCTGCCAGTGACATTTTTATAGTAATCAATGTATTTTTATAGCACTGATCGCTATAAAAATGCCAATGGTCCCAAAAATGTCACAGAACCAATACAAATCACAGATCGCCGCTATTACTAGTAAAAAAATAATAATAAAAAAAAAAATGCTATACAACTATCCCCTATTTTGTAGACGCTATAACTTTTGCGCAAACCAAACGCTTATTGTGATTTTGTTTACGAAAAATACGTAGAAGAATACATATCGGCCTAAACTGAGGGGGAAATTTTTTTTTTATATATATTTTTGGGGATATTATAGCAAAAAGGTAAAAAATATTTTCCATATGTTCGCTCTATTTTTGTTTATAGTGCAAAAAATAAAAACCGCAAAGGTGATCAAATACCGCCAAAAGAAATCTCTATTTGTGGGGGGGGGGGAAAGGACGCCAATTTTGTTTGGGAGCCACGTCGCACGGCCGCGCAATTGTCAGTTAAAGCGACGCAGTGCCGAATCGCAAAAAGGGGCCCGGTCATTGACCAGCAAAATGGTCCGGGGCTGAAGTGGTTAAAGCCTACCCCCCTTTTGCCACCACACGTGTGTTACGCTGAAGACAACAGCATGAAAGAAAAGGTTAGATTGTATCAGGTTGGTCTGCGAAAAAGTGCCGACAATGGCTCCGCAAAACGCCTGCGATTTTGCCGTGCTTATGGTGCGTTTTTATAGGTCACGGGACTCCCAAAAGAAAAAAAAAAAAAAAAAAACATCAAAAACGCAACAAGGGTGCATTTTTGATGTGTTCTCTCTGCCTTTTCAATAGGGAGGTGCATTTTTGGTGCGGACCAAATAGGCAGCAAGAAGGATTTTTAACAGCACTTCAAAAAAGGTGCCGATATTGGCGGACAATAAATCCCTATTCATTTGAATTCATAAAATTAACCCCTTTGCGCCGACTTCCATCTATTTTTTAAGGGGTTCGGCATTCTAGGAGGCGGGGCTTAATACCGTGTGGCCCAGTGATTGGGAAAACTCCCGATCGTAAGAGGCGATTTGGAGCTTTTCGTGAGCTGCCAGTCACTGTGCCAGGAGCGTGCTCGCAGCACTAATGCACACAAATATGTGGCCCCTTCAGTGCCAAGGTCCGGCCGCATATTTGCATGCACTCGGTGCCTAGGGGAAAATTAACCACTTCAGCTCTGGACGATTTACCCCCTCTTAATGACCAGGCCATTTTTTGCGATACAGCACTACGTTACTTTAACCGACAATTGCGCGGACATGTGACGCGGTACCCAAATAAAATTGATGTCATTTTTTCCCCCTTAAACAGAGCTTTCTTTTGGTGGTATTTCATCACCTCTGCATTTTTAGTTTTTTTGAGTATGAATCATTAACCACTTAAGGACCCCTTCACGCCGATATACGTCGGCAGAGCGGCACGGCTGGGCACAATTACGTACCTGTATGTCTTCCTTAAAAGCCCAGTCGTGGGGTTCGCGAGCGCACTGCCATGCTCACGACCCGGTCCGAAGCTCTGTGACCGCGCCTGCGGGACCCGGTCGCCAACGGTGTCCCGCGATCGGTCACAGGAGCTGAAGAACAGGGAGATGTGAGTGTAAACACACCTTCCCCGTTCTTCATTGTGGCAGTGTCACTGATCGTCTGTTCCCTGATATAGGGAAAGACGATCAATGATGTCACATGTCCAGCCCCGCCCCCCTACAGTTAGACACACACATGAGGTCACACTTAACACCTACAGCGCCCCCTAGTGGTTAACTCCTTCACTGCCATTTTCACAGTAATCAGTGCATTTTTATAGCACTTTTCACAGTGAAAATGTGTCAAAATTGTCCGATGTGTCCGCCGTAATGTCGCAGTCACAAAAAAAAAAATATATATTAATAAAAAATGTCATAAAACTATCCCCTATTTTGTAAACGCTATAAATTTTGCGCAAACCAATCGATAAACACTTATTGTGATTTTTTTACCAAAAATATGTAGAAGAATATGTATCGGCCTAAACTGAGGGAAAAAAATAAATTATATATTTTTTGCACAATGGTCCGGGGCTTACGTGGTTAAAGGGGTTGTAAAGGTTCTTTTTTTTTTTTTTTTTTTTTAAAACATACTTGCCTCCACTTTTGCACAGAGTGGCCCCGATCCTGCTGTTTTCAGGTCCCTTCCCGCAATAGCTAACCTCCCCTCTCTGGGAAGCTCTATCCTGAGGGGGGTTAACTTGCGGGCACCTCCCTATCATACATGACAGACTGACTGTGCACGCAGCATCCATAGACACAGAGTGCATAGGATGCATCAAGGTGAGAAAACACAAACCTTTACAACCCCTTGAACCACTACTCTCTTAATACAGTCTTTTAGCCAATACAATTCCTGCCTTGAAGCAAAGTGTTGCGGCTGCAACTTGTGCACACCCCCCAGCCACTGCCGCTGCAGCTAAAGGGGAAGCGGTAAAGACACAGCTTAATTGCTGGGGTTTTAATGCCCCGCAACTGCTAGTGTGAACAGGTCCTTAGTGTTTAGTACACTTGTTATATGGTTTAGAACCCAGAGGCCCGGATTCACATACATTGGCGCATCTTTATGTCGGCGTAGCATGGAATTCACAAAGCAAATGCTCCCAAAGTTGCGCCGGCATAGCATATATTCGTTGGCGTAAGTCAAAGTAGGTGGGAGTGATACATTTAAATGAAGCGTGACCCCATGCAAATGATGGCCTGAGCCTCAAACAAGTACTAAAAACAAACCGCGCATGCGTCGTACCTTGGACACATCCCAGTGCGCATGCTCACAGTCACGTCGAAATAACTGCCTAAGATACGTCAAATTACTGCCTACGACGTGAACGTAACCTACGCCCAGCCCTATTCACATACTACGTAAACTACGTAAATTTCGACAGCGCTCGTTTCCTGGTCCATACCTTTGCATGAGTGGCGCCTCACTTACCTGCACCTCCTTTTTGTTCCCCAATGTTTCTAATCGATTTAGGAAATCCTCAAACTTCAGCTTAGGAAAAAGCCGGTGTGCCCAATTCTCCATCTGTCTGAGCAGAACCCTCAGATCCTCAGCCTAGGGGGAAAGAAACAAGTTGTGGGTTTAATGAGAAGTACTTTAGTATAACAATTTGCTTTATAATACAGAAGGCTACATAGTGACGCAGAAAGATTAAATACACTACACTTTTTTAGTGCTGAAAATGCCCCCTTCGGCTTATACTTGAGTCACCTTTTTGCGCCTGATCTCCCGGATTTTGGGGACCCGGTACCGGCCGGCTGTAGGTCCCCTGGAACCTAAACTTGGCACACATGTGGCCCGACTCTTCCTCTACAAGTGTGCAAAGTTTGTCTTGGGAGCACCGATTTTTTAATTCATTTTTTTTTTTTTAAAGCCGGACACCCCTTCCATAGACTCCAATGTTAACGTCAGTCTAGTCGTGGACACAGTGAGGCATGGGCACAGTGAGGCATGGGCACAGTGAGGCATGGGCACAGTGAGGCATGGGCAGTGAGCTCAAAATATGGGACGACGCTCTCGAGGCTGCAGACGAAGGAGAATCTTGTCTTCTGGTTCTGTTGGACCTAAGCGCAGCCTGACACAGTAGACCACAAGCTTCTATTGACTCAGCTAGCTGAAGTAGCCAGAGTCGCAGAAGGCGATCTATCCTGGTTCTCCTCTTTTTTGGAAAACCGATCGCAAACAGTGAAGTTGGGACCTTTCACTTGTGAGAAACGCACATTATCGTGCAGAGTCCCTCAAGGATCCCCCCCGTCACCGGTGTTATTCAACATCTATCTTCGTCCTCTTTTTGAGATTATCAGCAGCCAAAAACTGCTCTATCACTCTTATGCAGACGACACGCAACTGTATTTCCGCATTGGCAACAAAAAGGATCACCACCTCAATCTAGAGACATGCCTCTCTTTGATAGAGGACTGGATGACAAAGAGTTATCTTAAACTCAACGGAGCGAAAACAGAACTTCTCCTGTTTCACGCCAAGCGTATGAATCAACCTGCAACAACATGGACCACCCCGCCCATTCTGGGCAAAACCATCACCCCTAGCGCCAAAGTCAAAAGTCTTGGGGTCATCTTCGACACCTACATGACAATGGACGCACAAATAGGGTCAGTAGTCAGCGGATCTCACCATCTGCTGCGCCTTCTATGCAGACTTATTCCTTTTATTCCCAAAGAAGACATAGCAGTCGTGGTGGGAGCAATTGTAAACTCCAGACTGGACTATGCAAATGCCCTTTACCTCGGACTCCCCAAGTACCAAATCGCTCGTCTGCAAGTCGCTCAAAACACGGCTGCCAGACTTGTGACTGGGAAAAAACCATGGGAATAAATCTCTCCTTCACTGAGAACCCTTCACTGGTTACCAGTAAAAGACAGAATCACTTTTAAAGCACTCTGTCTAACGCATAGATGTATCCATGGGAATGCCCCCCATTATCTATGCGAAAAAATAAATAAAAGCTCATAAATCCCAATCGCGTTCTGCGATCCACCAATCAAAATCTACTCCAGATACCGAAAGCCAACTACAAGTCCAAAGGAGAAAGAAGATTTGCGGTCCAAGGTCCCAGACTATGGAACGTTTTACCCACCAGCATTCGGTTGGAGGAGAACCACCTAGCATTCAGGAGAAAGATCAATTTGATACCAAAGGAGACAGGAACAACAAGCGCCCAGAGGCGATTAAGTTCACATGTGCCGCGCTATATAAGTTCATTCATTCATTCATTCATGGACACAGTGAGGCATGGACACTCTAGGCTTATACTCAAGTCAATACGTTTTCCCATTTTTTTGTGGTAAAATTAGGTGCCTCGGCTTATACTCGGGTTGGCTTATACTTAAGTATATACCAGGGGTCTCCAAACTTTTCAGTTGAAGGGCCAGTTTATTGTCTTTAAGACTTTAGAAGGGCCAGACTGTGGCCAGCGGGGGCAGAAAATGTCCTGGGCTTGGCATCAGTGAGAATAAGTTGGTGGTCAGTAGGAGGAGTAGTAGTACCCCTATTAGGAGGAGGAATAGTATCCCATCATTGGTATTAGTGGAAGAAATAGTGCCTCCTTGTTGGTGTCAGTGGAATAGTACCTCATATCAGTGAGAGGGATAGTGCCCGAGGGCCGGATAAAGACTAGTAAAGGGAAACATCTGGCCCTCGGGCCGCAGTTTGGAGACCCCTTGTAAATACATGAACATTTCTTCACTGATGATCAGTGTAAACGGTATAGAAAGAGAGTTTAACTGCTCAGAAAACCCAGGGAACTAGAAGGTGGAGTCCAAACGCCTGGGTGCCGGCACTGCAATAATATGCAAAATGTGTAGAGAAAAACCGGGACGGCCGCACTCCAAAAAAATGTTCCTTTTTAATAAAACTGATCACAACATGAACATATCACAGCAAAAAATCTGAAAAAAGAGCCGACGCGTTTCACACTATCGTTTCACACTATCATACAGTGCTTATTCATAGCTATGAATAAGCACTGTATGATAGTATGAAACACGTCAGCTCTTTTTTCAGATTTTTTGCTGTGATGTGTTCATGTTGTGATCAGTTTTATTAAAAAGGAATTTTTTTTTGGAGTGCGGCCGTTCCGGTTTTTCTCTAGTGTAAACGGTATACTCGCTGTGCCCTGTCAGTTTGACTCTCCTCACATGCTGCCTCTGTGAAAGGAAAGCCAATTACTGACAACTGTGTGGTTGGACACAGCTGATCACATGGTAAAAGGCTGCTATGTGCGCAAAGTTTGTTGTCGGGGGGACCTAGGGCCTGGATGCACTGGATTTTCAAAGCTGGGCACCCCTTCCATAGACTCCCATGTTAAACAGTAATTTCACCTTTGACTTTGGTAACCTGGTTCCGGCCAGTCATAGGTCCCCTGGAACCCAAACTTGGCACACATGTAGCCCCATTTCTCCTCTACAAGTGTGCAAAGTTTGTTGTCTGGGGGACCTACAGCCGGGGAGCACCGATTTTTTATTTATTTATTTTTTAAAGCCGGGCACCCCTTGCATAGACTCCCATGTCCAACGTCAGTCTTGTCGTGGACACAGTGAGGCATGGGCACAGACACCCTAGGCTTATACTCCATTTTGTTGTGATAAAATGAGGTGCCTCGGCTTATACTTGAGTATATACAGTAGTACCAGTTGCAGTTAGTGTCTGTTTTAGGTAGTATGAAAAAAAAAAAAGTGCACTATTATATTTGGGCTGAACTACATGTACAAACCACAAATTACATACACATATGCGGTATCACTGCGATCGTGTTTACTAGGGTTGTCCCGATACCAGTGGCGGCTGGTGCTCAAAATTTTTGGGGGGGCGCAAACGAAAAAAAAAAATATTGCAGCCTCACTGTGCCCATCACATGCAGCCACTGTGCCATGCCACCAAATGCAGCCACTGTGCCATGCCACCAAATGCAGCCACTGTGCCATCAATTGTCACCACTGTGCCATGCCATCAAATGCAGCTACTGTGCCCATCAATTGTCACCAATGTGCTATGCCATCATTTGCAGTCACTGTGCCATCAATTGTCACCACTTGTGTCACTAATTGTGCCATGCCATCAAACGCCACCACTGTGCCATCAATTGTCACCAATGTGCCATGCCATCAAAAGCAGCTACTGTGCCCATCAATTGTCACCACTGTGCCATGCCATCAAATGCAGTCACTGTGCAATCAATTGTCACCACTGTGCCATGCCATCAAACGCCACCACTGTGCCATCAATTGTCACCACTGTGCCATGCCATCAAACGCAGTCACTGTGCCATCAATTGTCACCTCTCTGCCATGCCATCAAATGCAGTCACTGTGCCATCAATTGTCACCTCTCTGCCATGCCATCATATTCAGTCACTGTGCCATCAATTGTCACCACTGTGCCCGGCCTGTGCTCATTGTTGCCTCTGTGCCCCATGATGCCACTGTGCCCCATGCTTCTACTGTGCCCCATGCTGCCACTGTGCCCCATGCTGCCACTGTGCCCCATGGTGCCACTGTGCCCCATGGTGCCACTGTGCCCCATGCTGCCACTGTGCCCCATGCTGCCACTGTGCCCCATGCTGCCACTGTGCCCCATGCTGCCCCTTTCCCTGTAAAAAAATCACTTACCTGACGCTTCCTTGTCCTCCCTCGATGTCTTCTGCCGCCCTGGAGAAGCTTCAGCCAATCAGGTTCCTGAAAACCAGAATCCGGGAACCTGATTGGCTGAAACGGCTGTCAGTCTAATGCAAGGACCGCAGATTGTCTGCGCTCCGAGCATAGACTTCCGAGAGCCGGAGGGCGGGACTGGAAAAGCCTATCAGAGCCACTGGCTTTGATAGGCAGTTCCCCTCAGCCAACCAGCTGTCGCTATTCGGGTAACCGGCGTCCCATGTCCGGTTATACGAATAGACCAGGCAGCTGGCAACAGTAACACACGTCCAATGCATAGCATTGAACGTGTGTTACTTGCGAGAGGGGGTGGCGCTGCAGCGCCCTCTATAGACGGCCGCCAGAACTTCGGCTAAAATGTCAAAATGACATTTTAGCCGAATAAAAGTTCTTAAAGGGCCCGTTTTTTTTTTTTTTTTATTCTTTTTTTTTTTGTGACTGCGGGAGGGGGGGCGGCGCCCGTGCGCCCATATGGGCGGGCCGCCACTGCCCGATACCACTTTAGGACCGAGTACAAGTACCGATACTTTTTTCATGTACTCGCCAATACCGATACTTTTTTTTAAATGTGTCCCCACATATGCAGCCATGTCCCCCCACATATACGCAGCCATGTCCCCCCACATATACGCAGCCATGTCCCCCCACATATACGCAGCCATGTCCCCCCACATATACGCAGCCATGTCCCCCCACATATACGCAGCCATGTCCCCCCACATATACGCAGCCATGTCCCCCCACATATATCCAGCCATGTCCCCAAACATATTGCAGCCATGTCCCCCGTACCTAAATGATGCCGCCGCCGCGTTAATCACTGTGCGTGGAACATTACAGTCAGCTTTCGTTTGAATAGCTGTTTTCCCTGCTGCGCCGTTTATAGAGACACTCCCACTTGCTCGGGATTGGACAGATCCGTCCAGTCCTGAGCAATGGGGAGTGACAGCACAGCAGGGAAAACAGCTATTCAAACAAAAGCTGACTAATGTTCCACGCACAGTGATTAACGCGGCACCGGCGGCTTTGCAATACACGGCGGCGGCTTTGCGATATACAGCGGTGGTGGCGGGCAAGTATTCTATTCAGGCATCAGGGGTATTTTTGCGGGAGTACAAGCACCCCCACAAATACTCGGTATCAGTCCCGATACCGATACTGGTATCGGTATCGGGACAACCCTAGTGTTTACAAAGCGACAGCGGTGAGCTGGGAGTGGAGGGTGAGATCCAGAGAAACAACGTTCCACCACCTCCCAGCTTGAAAAAAAGCCCTGGGTGCGAGTGCCACATGAAATGGCCCAGAGGGCTAGATTTGGCTCATGGGCCTTGTGTTTGACACGTATGACATTCACTCACAATTAAAAAAAATAGAAATATAATGAATGGGACTGTCTGCACCTCACCTCATGCCCTTTGCCTTTGAACTTTGTATCATCAAACAGATGTCGTAAAGCTGGTAAACCGCGCTGTGAAGTAAGACTGTAGAGAATAAAAAAAAATATATATAAGAATTAAATGTAAAAAAAAAAACAAAAAAAACTGAACATTTCTGGCTAGGTTTTGTAAAAAACAGAATTCTACCCCTGTGGCCCAGTTAACAGACTCAACCGATTATACAACAGCTTAGGGCTCTTTCACACGTCCGTTCCGTTCGTCCGTTAACGGACCTCAATGCTTCCCTATGGGTTAGCGTCCGTTAACATCCGTCTGCGGTAAGCTCCGTTTTTTTTGGCTGGAAGAAAACCCTATTTTTCTTCCGTCAAAAAAACGGAACGGACGAAAAACGGAAGTTAGCGGATGATCCGTTTACCATCCGATCCGCTAACGTCCTTTTTTCATCAAAATTCTTGAAAAGCTGATTAAATAAAGTTCTAAAACAAAAAAAAAAAAAAAAAAAAACGGATCGAAAAACGGATCAACTGAAGGGGAAAAAAAAATGATCTAAAAAACTGAACGGACGTGTGAAAGAGCCCTTACAGCTATAGAGTCCCCGGCACTGCAATGGTTAGATGTCCACTGTCTCTAGAGGTCCAGTTGGTAGAAATTCCTTACCTCACCCCTTGCTCCAATGCCGTTCTGTTCTTCCAGAAGTTCTGATGCAGTGCGAGATTCGCAGTGGTTCCTGTGCATTTCCTGCATCACAATTGCACTCCATTCATACGAACGGCCGTGGGTGTCAATGTTAAGTTAACGACACCCCATAAACAGTTTGCAAAAAACAATGCATTTGGCTGAAAAAGTATTGCATGGCTGTGAAAACCCATGCGATTCGATACCAGTGCGAAAAAAATAAATAAAAAAAAGAGAACATCACACAACATTTTTTGTGTGGTGCGATTTGAGCCATACAAATAAATGGGCTAAAATTGCACTGCAAACAATCGCATGTGATTTAAACAGGAATGCGGTGCTATCACATGCAGTTCCCTACCCTGAATCAGTGTGAACCCAGGAAAAGGTATTATCTTTCTAGAGTCAAAAGTAGGGGTGCAACAGATCAAAAAACTCACGGTTCGGATCGGATCATTTTTGGATCGACAAAAAAAAAAAAAAAATTAAAAAATTCTCCCCCACTGTAATATCCACATCTCTCCCCCAGGGCTAGGGTTGGTGTCACCCAGGGCAGAAAAAAAAAATTGTCACCCCCCCCCCCAACTATAGAACCCCCTCGGTGCAGACACCCGCATCAGACCCCCCCCCCTTCCTCAGGCAAGAGACCCCCCCCCACCAGGAAGTACAGACGCTTCCAGCGTGTGTCCGACGAGTGCGGCTCCTCCTCCGTGGATGTAAACAGAGGAGGAGGGCCGCCGCCGGGTGTACCAAGATGGCTGCGGCTCCGGAGCTAGGCCGAAGCCGCGGCCTTTCCTAGCGTTATGGCCGCGGCTCCGGAGCTAGGCCGAAGCCGCGGCCATAACGTTAGGAAAGGCCGCGGCTTCGGCCTAGCTCCGGAGCTGCGGCAATTGGCGGACCACAGTGTGTGCCGATCCGAAGGGGGTGACCCATTCGGATCACGGATCAACTGTGATCCGTTGCACCCCTAGTCAAAAGCAAGAAACCTGAAAATAAACGTAAGGTAGTGTAGCACAACGTACCAAGGAGGATTTTTCTTTGCACGTTGGCAGTACTTGGGTACACAGGGTGGTATCTCACTGGGCTAAACACTCCTTTGTGGTGGTAAAATGTGAACTTGGACTTTTCCTACAACATTTCTTGCATAAGCAGTGCAATGAAGTCTCTGCCTGGAGATGCTTTAGCTTACTATGCATCTACAGATTATCAAAATAGGGGTCTGTGAACTCCGAGCCGCTATCCAGTATCCAGGTCAAAAAATTCTTACCGATTGGCATCCAGTTTGGGCTGCGGCCTCTTCACTGCTCTCCTGATTGGTTTAGGTGCTTCTTCCGGCTGCGACTCGCCCATATTCCTGGTCCAGTCATCCAAGTCATCTAAACGTAATAAAATAAAAAAGAGAGTATTGATTAACCTTTTCAGGTCCGCACTATTGACAGAATACGTCAACAGCGCGGACCTGAGGCGCCGGGATCACGTCTTTGGACGTGATTTACTTGTAATTCCCCGCGGCGGGGAAAAACAGTCCCGACGCATCACCGAGGATCCGATGCGTGTACCCGGCGGCCGCGATGTCCGTCAGGTACACGCGATCGTCGGTGAGACAGCAGGGACGTGGAGCTCTGAGTGTAAACACAGAGCTTCACGTCCTGTCAGTGAGGTGACAGATGCTGTTTCTCTTGTACATAGGGAGACAGCATCGGTCACCTCCCCCAGTCACCCCCCTCCCCCCACACAGTTAGAACACACCCAGGCAATACATTTAACCCCTTCCTCACCCCCTAGTGTTAACCCCTTCAATGCCAGTCACATTTATACAGTAATTAGTGCATTTTTATAGCACTGGTCGCTGTATAAATGTGAATGGCGCCAAAAATGTGTCAAAAGTGTCCGATGTGTCCGTCGCAATATCGCAGTCCCAATAAAAAAAAAAAATCGCAGATCGCCGCCATTACTAGTAAAAAAAAAATATAAAAAAAAAATCATAATTATGTCCCCTATTTTGTAGGTGCTATAACTTTTGCGCAAAGCAGTCACTTATTGTGATTTTTTTTTTTTTTTTACAAAAATACGTAGAAGAATACGTATCGGCCTTAACTGAGAAAAAAAAAATATAAAAAAAAAAAAATGGGATATTTATTATAGCAACAAGTAAAAAATATATATATTTTTTTAAATTGTCGCTCTTTTTTTCATTATAACGCAAAAAATAAAAACCGCACGGGCGATCAAATACCACCAAAAGAAAGCTCTATTTGTGGGGAAAAAAAGGACGCCAATTTTGTTTGGGTGCCACGTCGCACGACCGCGCAATTGTCAGTTAAAGCGACGCAGTGCGGGAAGCTGAAATTTCGCCTGGGCACGAAGGGGGTTTATGTGCCCAGTAAGCAAGTGGTTAAGATTCATATAAATCAGAAAACAGTCAGGGGAAAAAATAATAATAATAAAATAATAATATTATATTATAATCCTCACTTCCTGTTCTTCTGTCTGTACCTCCACACCGTAATGCGAGGCTTCCTCCCTGGTGTGGAGTAAGCCTCTTGAGGGGGGAGGGGGCGAGCAGTGTATTTTAATATAATGCTGATATTTTGTCACTATTCAGACTTGTCTAAAAAGAATTCGGATGGATCTGCCGATCTTCCATGAAGACTTTGTCAGTGATGAAGGTATTTCCCGCTCTCGCTGTGTTCTATATATTCATACTGTGACTCTCCTAGCTTTGTCAGGGCAGGTTTATAGTTCCACTTCCAGACCGCTATACGACTTTTTACGGCCGCACTTAAAAGATGGATATCTCGGTAACGGCAGCTGCTGCCACAACCAAGATATCCATCTTTAGTGTGAGTGGTCCCGTAAAACATAGCGGCGGTCTCCACAGCGGATTCGCCGTTATTGGTGGTGGGAGAGGGGCCCCCCCCCCTCCCGCCGCTTACCGGAGCCATCGGTAGCGGCGGAGGCGCTCGGGTCCGTTCGGCAGCTGTCCGGGTATGCGAGTGAGGGAAAAATGTCCCTCACTCGTCTCCATAGCTGCGCTGGGCGGAAGTGACGTCAAAACGTCATTTCCGCCCAGCGTCTTAAAGAGACAATTATTATTTACATTATTTCTTTTTTTTCATTTAAGCCTAAATATGAGATGTGACGTCTTTTTGACCCCCAGATCTCATATATAAGAGGACCTGTCATGCTTTTTTCTATAACAAGGGATGTTTACATTCCTTGTAATAGGAATAAAAGTGATAATTTTAATTTTTTTATTTTTTGCAGTGTAAAAAATAATAATAATAAAAAAAAAAAATAATAATTTAAAGCGCCCCGTCCCGACGAGCTTGCACGCAGAAGCGAACGCATACATGAGTAGCGCCCGCATATGAAAACATTGCTCAAACCACACAAGTGAGGTATCGCCGCGATCGTTAGAGTGAGAGCAATAATTCTAGCCCTAAACCTCCTCTGTATCTCAAAAAATGCAACCTGTAGAATTTTTTAAACGTCGCCTATCGAGATTCTTAAGGGTAAAAGTTTGACGCCATGCCACGAGCGGGCGCAATTTGTAAGCGTGACATGTTGGGTATCATTTTACTCGGCGTAACATTATCTTTCACAATAACTAAAAAATTGGGCCAAATTTATTGTTGTCTTATTTTTTAATTCAAAAAAGTGAATTTTTTCCAAAAAAAGGGCGCTTGTAAGACCGCTGCGCAAATACGGTGTGAGAAAAAGTATTGCAATGACCGCCATTTTATTCTCTAGGGTGTTAGAAAAAAATATATATAAAGTTTGTGGGTTTTAAGTAATTTTCTAGCAAAAAAAAACTGTTTTAGACTCGTAAACACTGAATCTGAAAAACACCCATGGAAGAGAAGTGGTTAAAGGGGTTGTAAAGGTAATTTTTTTCCCCCTAAATATCTTCCTTTCCCTTAGTGCAGTCCTCCTTCACTTACCTCATCCTTCCATTTTGCTTTTAAATGTCCTTATTTCTTCTGAGAAATCCTCACTTCCTGTTCTTCTGTCTGTAACTCCACACAGTAATGTGAGGCTTTCTCCCTGGTGTGGAGTGTCGTGCTCGCCCCCTCCCTTGGACTACAGGAGAGTCAGGATGCCCGCTAACACACAGCTCCTTTCTCTATCTGCAACGTAGAGAGCGTCCTGACTCTCCTGTAGTCCAAGGGAGGGGGCGAGCACGACACTCCACACCAGGGAGAAAGCCTCGCATTACTGTGTGGAGTTACAGACAGAAGAACAGGAAGTGAGGATTTCTCAGAAGAAATAAGGACATTTAAAAGAAAAATGGAAGGATGAGGTAAGTGAAGGAGGACTGCACTAAGGGAAAGGAAGCTATTTAGGGGGGGGGAAAAAATGACCTTTACTCCCATTTAAAGTGGGCCGTGCATTTTATATGAATCTTCTATCTTTGGTCGTTTCCCATACTATGAGCGATACATCGCCGTCACTTCAGTAAAATTACCTCCATTTTCCACATCACCGGCGTCCCCCCCTCGGCCCCCAGGAGAGCGGGGAGGGGGTAGAGGGGGGAAGTTCTCATCTTCTGTGTGTTCATAATCAGGCATCCCAAACAGATCATTCTCTAAAGGATCGATCATCTCGGAGGTGGAGCCTGAAGCAGAAAACAAACAAAAACACAAAATGAAATCAAAAAAACAAAACATGCGTCTTGGTATGGTTCGGGGGAGGGGCAACTCACTCATCCCGCCCCCTCTCCTGACCCGACGGGCTGCATGTTTGGATAAGGATCTGGATTTTGAGACCCCACGCCATTTTTTTTTTTTTTTAAACCCGGCGTGCACCTCCCGATCTGGCGCGGTGTGAAGGAAGTGCGCCCCGCTGTGTGTCGGCCAGGTTTCCATACACAATTTCCAATTTAATAATGGCGCCTAGCATCGCGTTGTTTGTGGTTTTGAAAAACCAGTGCTACGATGCGGGGGGAGCCCATCGAGCCAACGGAAAACAGGAAATGTCAGTATAGCCAATCAGTGCCCATCAATGCAGCCAATTACTGCAGCTTCATCAGTGCCCACCCCTGCAGCCTATCATTACCCATCAGTGCCCACCCCTGCAGCCTATCACTACCCATCAGTGCCCATCCCTGCAGCTTATCACTACCCATCAGTGCTCATCCCTGCAGCCTATCACTACCCATCAGTACCCATCCCTGCAGCTTATCACTACCCATCAGTGCTCATCCCTGCAGCCTATCACTACCCATCAGTGCCCATCCCTGCAGCCAATCAGTGCTGCCTATCACTACCCATCAGTGCAGCCTTGACAGTGCCTATCACTACCTACCATTGCCCACCACTGCAGCCTATCACTACCCATCAGTGCAGATCATTTCAGCCAATCAGTGCTGCCTATTACTACCCATCAGTGCAGGCTTGACAGTGCCTATCACTACCCATCACTGCAGCCTATCACTGCCCATCACTACCCATCAGTTCCCATCACTGCAGCCTATCACTGCCCATCACTACCCATCAGTTCCCATCACTGCAGCCTATCACTGCCCATCACTACCCATCAGTTCCCATCAGTTCCCATCACTGCAGCCAATCAGTGCTGCCTATCACTTCCCATCAGTGCATCATCAGTACACATGAGTACTGCCTATCATTACCCATCGGTGCCGCCTATCAATGCCAATCAGGGCAGCCTCATCAGCACACATCTGTGCAGCCAATCAGTGCTGCCTATCACTACCCATCAGTGCTCATCCCTGCAGCCTATCACTACCCATCAGTGCTCATCCCTGCAGCTTATCACTACCCATCAGTGCCCATCCCTGCAGCCTATCACTACCCATCAGTGCTCATCCCTGCAGCCTATCACTACCCATCAGTGCTCATCCCTGCAGCCTATCACTACCCATCAGTGCCCATCCCTGCAGCCTATCACTACCCATCAGTGCCCATCCCTGCAGCCTATCACTACCCATCTGTGCCCATCTCTGCAGCCTATCACTACCCATCAGTGCCCATCCCTGCAGCCTATCACTACCCATCTCTGCAGCCAATCAGTGCTGCCTATCACTACCCATCAGTGCTCATCCCTGCAGCCTATCACTACCCATCTGTGCCCATCTCTGCAGCCTATCACTACCCATCAGTGCCCATCCCTGCAGCCTATCACTACCCATCTCTGCAGCCAATCAGTGCTGCCTATCACTACCCATCAGTGCTCATCCCTGCAGCCTATCACTACCCATCAGTGCTCATCCCTGCAGCCTATCACTACCCATCAGTGCCCATCCCTGCAGCCTATCACTACCCATCAGTGCTCATCCCTGCAGCCTATCACTACCCATCAGTGCTCATCCCTGCAGCCTATCACTACCCATCAGTGCCCATCCCTGCAGCCTATCACTACCCATCTGTGCCCATCCCTGCAGCCTATCACTACCCATCAGTGCCCATCCCTGCAGCCTATCACTACCCATCCCTGCAGCCAATTAGTGCTGCCTATCACTACCCATCAGTGCAGCCTTGACAGTGCCTATCACTACCTATCATTGCCCACCACTGCAGCCTATCACTACCCATCAGTGCAGATCATTTCAGCCAATCAGTGCTGCCTATCACTACCCATCAGTGCAGATCATTGCAGCCAATCAGTGCTGCCTATTACTACCCATCAGTGCAGGCTTGACAGTGCCTATCACTACCCATCACTGCAGCCCATCACTGCCCATCACTGCAGCCTATCACTGCCCATCACTACCCATCACTGCAGCCAATCAGTGCTGCCTATTACTACCCATCAGTGCAGGCTTGACAGTGCCTATCACTACCCATCACTGCAGCCTATCACTGCCCATCACTACCCATCACTGCAGCCAATCAGTGCTGCCTATCACTTCCCATCAGTGCATCCTCATCAGTACACATGAGTACTGCCTATCATTACCCATCGGTGCCGCCTATCACTGCCAATCAGTGCATCCTCATCAGCACACATCAGTGCAGCCAATGAGTACGGCCTATCAATAACCATCAGTGCAGCCTATCACTGCCCATCAGTGCAGGAGAAAAAAATGTACCCATTTGCAAAATGTTGTAACTTGTAAAGAATTGCAATTGGTCATGAAAGGGGGTGAAAGTGTCCAAAAGTGGTGAATGGCACCGGTGGGGGACCTACCTAAGATAAATTCGCTCAGGAACTACTGAGGCCTCGTTTGAACCGAGCGGGTCCACCGGTCCGACCGCGACTTTTTTCACGGTGCGGCGCAGCCTATTCATTTCAGTGTGCAAGAAATGCGCAAAGAAAATGACGTAGACGTAATTTTTAAACTAACGCCACGCCAAAATGCGGGAGACTCGAAGACCGCGCGGTTCGGCGAGCAATAATGCGCCTGCATTTGAAAGACGTGCGTTTCGCGCAACCAGCACACGCATGCGCAAGGGAGGTGTGTTTTTTGCACATATGGGCCCCCACCACCACAAACACAGGGGGAGGGGGGACCATTCCTTATCCACATACACAATAGAAAGCTTCGCCTTCACCTCTCTGGGGGGCACACCGCTTATCCCCTCCTATGTGATCATTACACTGGGAGGTGACCGCCCGAGCTCCTTTATAAATAATAGGAGGTGACCAGTCTCCCCTCCCCCTTCCCGAACACATACCGGTCACCTACCGTGTCCCGGGGCTACACGTGCCCGCCCGCTGCCTTCTCCTCCTCACCCGCTGTATACAACAGAACAGAGCGCGCCTTCCGCACACGTGACGTCACGGCCTGTGACGCGTCCGGGCCGTTGCTAGGTGACGCCGTCAGCGCGCCGAGCTGAACTTTATTGTTCGCCGACAAAACAATTTTTATCTTTTTGTTGTTGTTACACTTTGCTTCCTGCTGCTAATTACTGTGGCAGTAGCAGTAGTACTCGCTTTATATCATTATTTCCACTGCAATAATAAACTGTCAGTAAGGAATTATTTACACTAACTAGGCGACTGAGCTGTACTTATACCAATCTCATACAGGATATGTCCATCAGGGTCCCTATCACAGTGTCCCCCAAACATCAGGTGTCACCATTAGAGTGCCCCTTACATCAGGTGTCACCATCAGAGTGCCCCTTACATCAGGTGTCACCATTAGAGTGCCCCTTACATCAGGTGTCACCATTAGAGTGCCCCTTACATCAGGTGTCACCATCAGAGTGCCCCTTACATCAGGTGTCACCATCAGAAAGTCCCTTACATCAGGTGTCACCATCAGAGTGCCCCTTCAGGTGTCACCATCATAAAGTCCCTTACATCAGGTGTCACCATCAGAGAGTCCCTTACATTAGGTGTCACCATCAGAGTGCCCCTTCAGGTGTCACCATCAGAGAGTCCCTTACATCAGGTGTCACCATCAGAGTGCCCCTTACATCAGGTGTCACCATCAGAGTGCCCCTTACATTAGGGTGACCAGACATCCCCAGTTTCAGGGGACAGTCCCCTGATTAAGGACACTGTCCCCGGTCCAAGTCTGTCCCTGGTTTTGTCCCCGGGCAGGGGCAATTTTAAAGACCATCAGTGCAGAATTAAAATAACAAAATTAGAATTACACCCCCCCCCCCCCCCCGCTCCACCGTGCCTACTAGCATAGGGGGGTTGTATTTTTCCCATTATCTGTGCCCCTTTCTGATGATCATGTGCTGGTCGGAGGGGAGGGAATATTTCCTCAGTTTTGGGCGCATGCCCATTCAGCTTCGCTCGCATGTTCTTCTGCCTTGGCTCAAATCCTGGCCAGCCACCTGCCGATCTCCTTGACTTCCCTGGTGGAGTGATCTTCCTCCAGTAGTAGCCGGGGCCCGGAGAGTAAGACTTGAGAGGCTGTGCGGTGGGCGGCGACGGGCAGAGAGTTGCTGATTGCCGCCATTAGTAGTAAAGAAAAAATATGTCCCCGGATTTCAGTTTAAAAATCTGGTCACCTTACCTTACATCAGGTGTCACCATCAGAAAGTCCCTTACATCAGGTGTCACCATCAGAGAGCCCCCCTACATCAGGTGTCACCATCAGCGTGCCCCAAACATCAGGTGTCACCATCAGAGAGTCCCTTACATCAGGCGTCACCATCAGAGAGTCCCCCTACACCAAGTGTCACCATCAGAGAGTCCCTTACACCAGGTGTCACCATCAGAGAGTCCCTTACATCAGGTGTCACCATCAGAGAGTCCCCCTACACCAACTGTCACCATCAGAGAGTCCCTTACATCAGGTGTCACCATCAGAGAGTCCCTTACATCAGGTGTCACCATCAGAGAGTCCCTCACATCATGTGTCACCATCAGAGAGTCCCTTACACCAGGTGTCACCATCAGAGCGTCTTTTACACCAGGTGTCACCATCAGAGAGTCCCTTACAATCAGGTGTCACCATCAGAGAGTCCCTTACACCAAGTGTCACCATCAGAGTGCCCCTTACATCAGGTGTCACCATCAGAGAGTCCCTTACATCAGGTGTCACCATCAGAGAGTCCCTTACATACCAATCTCATACAGGATATGTCCAAAGGGTCCCTATCACAGTGTCCCCCAAACATCAGGTGTCACCATTAGTGTTGCTCACGAATATTCGCATTGCGAATATTCGCTACGAATATTGCATATTCGAGTATTCGCGAATAACTCGAATATCGCGGCGAATATTCGCTATTTCGAATATTCGTATTTTTCAAATTTCGCAATAAATTTCGCAATCAATTTCGCAATAAATTTCGCAATAGCGAAATTTCGCAATTTTATTTTTATTTTTTTATAAAATATAGCGAATATTCGTAAATATTGAATATTCGTGATATTTTATCCAAAAAAAAATAGCGAAATTTCGCAATCATTTTCGCTTTCGCATATGCGAAAATTCGCAATTTTTTTTTTTTTATAAAATATCACGAATATTCGATATTAACGAATATTCGCGATCGCAAATGCGAAATTTCGCTATTTTTTTTTTATATAAAATATAGCGAATATTCGTAAATATCGAATATTCGTGATATTTTATAAAAAAAAAAATTTTACGAATGTTCGATATTAACGAATATTCGCGAATATTCTTCGAAATATTCGCGAAATATCGCGAAATCGAATATGGCGTATTCCGCTCATCACTAGTCACCATTAGAGTGCCCCTTACATCAGGTGTCACCATCAGAGTGCCCCTTATTAATTAACACATATTAATTACACAGGTTCTGTGGCTAATTATGGTGATAAATAAACTCACAGCTGCATTAAATTAGCCTCAAATCCTGTGTATTTAATATGTGTTCAGTTTTAAAGGGATGAGGTGGCAACCCTAAACTAGGTGTCCCTATTAGAGTCCCGGTCCCCCCTAACATAAAGTGTCACCATCAGAGTCCCCTCTCACATCAGGTGTCGTCATTAGAGTCCCCCCTGACATCAAGTGTCCCCATCAGACTCTCCCCTAACATCAGGTGTCCCCATTAGAGTCCCCCCTGACATCAAGTGTCCCCATCAGACTCTCCCCTAACATCAGGTGTCCCCATTAGAGTCCCCCCTGACATCAGGTGTCCCCATCAGACTCTCCCCTAACATCAGGTGTCCCCATTAGAGTCCCCCCTGACATCAGCTGTCCCCATCAGACTCTCCCCTAACATCAGGTGTCCCCATTAGAGTCCCCCCTGACATCAGGTGTCCCCATCAGACTCTCCCCTAACATCAGGTGTCCCCATTAGAGTCCCCCCTGACATCAGCTGTCCCCATCAGACTCTCCCCTAACATCAGGTGTCACCATCAGAGTGTCCCTTTACATCAGGTGTTACTATCAGCACCCACCTCTTAGCTCCCAACTGTCCCTCATTTGGATGGACAGTCCCTTTTTTGGAGCCGAGTCCCTCTGTCCATTATTCCTTCTTAGGCCCCTTTCGGACAGGCGGACCCTATCAACGGATCCCAGCTGAGCAGGCGGATGGCAGGTCCGTGTCCTTGCTTGTGCCTTGTTTCCTCTATGGCAGTGGTCTCCAAACTGTGGCCCTGGGGGCCTGATGCGGCCCTTTGCTTGCCTTTATCTGGCCCTTGAGGCAATTATTCCTGCCACTGAAACCAACAATGGGGCATAATTCCTGCCACTGACACCAACGACGGGGCATAATCCCTGCCACTGACACCAACAATGGGGCATTATTCCTTCCACTGACACCAACAATGGGGCATTATTCCTTCCACTGACACCAACAATGGGGCATTATTCCTTCCACTGACACCAACTATTTCTCCTCCTAATATAAAAGATTGGGCATTGTTTACTCCCACTGGGCACAGTTCGGCCCCCCCAACAATAAAGGACAGTAAACTGGCCCTTTCTTAAGCAAGTTTGGAGACCCCTGCTCTATGGGAAGTCAGATAAAAATGGACCACCTGTCTGTTTCCATTGGACTATCTTCTGATCTGATCCAAAAGATTGATCCCCCATCCGTCTGCTTTTAGCAAAAAGGACCGAATCATGTCCATCATCGGCCGCTCCATAGAGGGTAATAGATGGTTCGATCGGGTCACCTAAAAAACTGACAGGCGTAACAATACATGTGTTCATTAGGTGACACATCGCTTCTAAACAATTGATTGTGTTCCAATCCCCCGTGTTGTCACTTCACCTCTAGGTGCAATGCCTGCACACCTTGGTAGTAAATCTACACTTAATAGGTCATTTGGTAAGTGATGTATGCGGTTCCACCTCCAGCTCTTTGAAGCTTCTTCATAAGCGCGGTCCCTTTTAGTAATCTGTGCTTGTTATCTCCCATTCAGTAGCGGCTCAAAGAACGGAGAGAATTCTCATAGCGCACCCCCTATTATGATTAAAAGACTTCTATCACATCAAAGATACAACCGCATGAAAAAAAAAAATGTATAGAGCAGAATCCCAACCAAAAACATGGCGATCGGGTTTGCGCATGACTGGAATTGACGTCACCGGCGTGTGCTTTGTGTAAAAGAAAACAAAAAAAAGGTTATTTTGTCGTTTTCCAATAACTTGCGGGAAAAAATAAAATCTTCCATGGACACAACATGATAGGTGGTGACAACGTGAAATGAGGAAATTAAGCCCTTTGAAAGCCTGAAGGTGGTGATTGGATTTTGGGCTCCTGTACACAGTTAGGCTGCCAAAAAGTCTCACATACATGTTATCCCCACACTCCGGAGAAGAAGTAAAATGTGTTTTGTGCTGCAATTCTGCAGACCAGGGTGTACCCCAAGCATGTGTGCAGACCAGGGTATAACCCGAGCACATGCACAGTCCAGGGTGTAACCCGAGTGCGTGCACGTGCACAGACCAGGGTGTAATGTGAGCACATGCACATTCCAGTTTTGTAACCCGAGCATGTCAATGTGTGCAGACCAGGTATAACCCGAGTGCGTGCACGTGCACAGACCAGGGTGTAATCCGAGCACATGCACATTCCAGTTTTGTAACCCAAGCACGTGCATGTGTGCAGACCAGGGGGTAACCCGAGTGCGTGGACAGGCCAGGGTGTAATCTGAGCACATGCACAGTCCAGTTTTGTAACCTGAGCATGTGAATGTGTGCAGACCAGGTATAACCCGAGTGCGTGCACATTCACAGACCAGGGTGTAATCCGAGCACATGCACAGTCCAGTTTTTTAACCCGAGCATGTGTGCGGACCATCGTGTAACCCGAATGTGTGCAGACCAGGATGTAACCCAAATGTGTGCACGTGCGCAGACCAGGATGTAACCCGAGCATGTGTGCAGACCAGGTTATAACCCGAGTACGTGCACAGACCATGGTGTAATCTGAGCACATGCACAGTCCAGTTTTGTAACCCGAGCGCGTGAATGAGTGCAGACCAGGTATAACCCGAGTGCGTGCACGTGCACAGACCAGGGTGTAATCCGAGCACATGCACATTCCAGTTTTGTAACCCGAGCACGTGCATGTGTGCAGACCAGGGTGTAACCCAAGTGCGTGCACAGACCAGGGTGTAATCTGAGCACATGCACAGTCCAGTTTTGTAACCCGAGTACGTGCATGTGTGCAGACCAGGGTGTAACCCGAGTGCGTGCACGTGCACAGACCAGGGTGTAATCCGAGCACATGCACATTCCAGTTTTGTAACCCAAGCACGTGCATGTGTGCAGACCAGGGGGTAACCCGAGTGCGTGGACAGACCAGGGTGTAATCTGAGCACATGCACAGTCCAGTTTTGTAACCTGAGCATGTGAATGTGTGCAGACCAGGTATAACCCGAGTGCGTGCACATGCACAGACCAGGGTGTAATCCGAGCACATGCACAGTCCAGTTTTTTAACCCGAGCACGTGTGCGGACCATCGTGTAACCCGAATGTGTGCATGTGCGCAGACCAGGATGTAACCCAAATGTGTGCACGTGCGCAGACCAGGATGTAACCCGAGCATGTGTGCAGACCAGGTTATAACCCGAGTACGTGCACAGACCATGGTGTAATCTGAGCACACGCACAGTCCAGTTTTGTAACCAGAGCATGTGAATGTGTGCAGACCAGGGTGTAACCCGAGTGCGTGCACGTGCACAAACCAGGGTGTAATCCGAGCACATGCACAGTCCAGTTTTTTAACCCGAGCACGTGCATGTGTGCGGACCAGCGTGTAACCCGAATGTGTGCATGTGCGCAGACCAGGATGTAACCCGAATGTGTGCACGTGTGCAGACCAGGATGTAACCCGAATGTGTGCACGCGTGCAGACCAGGATGTAACCCGAGTACGTGCACAGACCATGGTGTAATCCGAGCACATGCACAGTCCAGTTTTGTAACTCTAGCACGTGCATGTGTGCAGACCAGGGTGTTGCAGACCAGGGTGTAACCTGAGTGCGTGCACAGACCAGGGTGTAATCCGAGCACATGCACATTCCAGTTTTGTAACTCTAGCACGTGCATGTGTGCAGACCAGGGTGTTGCAGACCAGGGTGTAACCCGAGTGCGTGCACAGACCAGGGTGTAATCCGAGCACATGCACATTCCAGTTTTGTAACCCGAGCACGTGCATGTGTGCAGACCAGGGTGTAACCCGAACGTGTGCACGGCCGCAGACCAGGATGTAACCCGAGCATGTGTACATACGCAGTCCAGTGTATAATCCCAGGCATGTGCACAGCCCAGTTTATAGTCACCGGCATGTGCACCTGCGCAGTCCAGCGTATAATCCCAGACATGTGCACATACGCACTCCAGCGTATAACACCAGCATGTGCAGACCAGTGTATAATCTCAGCATGTGCACATGCACAGCCCCAGTGTATAATCCCAGGCAAATTTCTCTTACGTTCAGTGATGAACACAACTGCTGAATCCTGACCATAGGGATGTCCCAAAGCAGTGTCTCAATGAGGGGTGGGCAAACCACAAAGCAACTGGAGAAATCAGGCACACATGCCAACCACCCAAAAGGGGGAAATAAGGAACCTGAAAAAAGATTGTCTACAGGGGGAGGAGGGGTTTTATACCAGAAGGGACGGCCCATAGGCGGTGCCAACTTCTTTTCGGCCTAGTGCCATACTCCTGTAGGTGGCAATATAACCCTACGGTCAAAAAATCAGCAGAGCCGTGTCCGTGAACCAATGCAGGAGAACATTATTTTTTCTTTTAAAAATCAGTGATGCATGCTCATGTAAAATTTGGAAAGAATGGGGAAAGGTCTCCTTAAAGTCCAGAAATTCCAACATGAGTAACTTATAACATGCACAACAAACATTTGCACCTACTAAAAGCTCCTGAGTAGTTCTCCTTTAACTACTTTAGGTCCGTTCTACAGCAATTTTACTCCTACAGGATGGCACCTGTGAACCGGTTTATGGATACATCAGTGATCCAGCTCTTCCTGGTACGTGTGCGTATGCGCGCCACCAGCGGCTCGCTCCCGCTGTGATCACACATACCCAGCGGGAGCCGGAAATCCAGCAGAGAAGCAAAACAGCGGTCTGCCTATGTAAACAAGGCAGATCACCATTGTGACAGGAGGGAGGGCATGGATCCTGTGTGTCTGAAACTGGACTAGGTTCCACGTCTTCCCCTAGTAAAACACCTCCCCCACACTGTAGTAAAACACTGGCTAGGCACACATTTAACCTTTTGATTGCCTGTTACAAAAATATGCACTGGCAGGGAAGGGGTCAACACTCATCACTGCATTAGCATTACTAGTCCCCAAAGTGTCAGAATGTCCCTCACAATATCACAGTTCCGCTGACCGCCGCCATCAGAGGGGTACAGGCATTACACCAGTAAGAAACCTGGACGGCAAACCCCCTTTTTTTTTTATATATATCTATCTATATTTTTATAGCCCCAGAGCAATCCCACCCCCTTTTTTTGTTGGTCAGCACCCTAACCACCCCCCCCCCCCCCCAACCTCAATTTGAGGCGGCAAAACCGCCCCCGCTTCTCAATTCTCTGCTCCAGGGGGCCCATGCCTGAAGCTGTGTAAGGGAGGCCTGATAATTCCTGATGGCAGCCCTGGCTGCTATTACTAGTTCAAAAAATAAAAATAATAATAATATCCCTTATGGCCCATACACACGATCCGAATATCGGCCGACGGATCGTACGACTTTTTTCGCTTAATAATCGCAAGTAAAATAAATAGGTTTTTAAACTCACGAAAATTATCGTACGATAGAAAAAAAACGATCGGAAGTGATGTCACATGTTGAAATGTATTTGTATTGTATTATCGGACGACGGCTGTACTGACTAAACGAAAATCGGACGATCGGACAAGAATAATTTTCGCGCTTGTCCGATCGAATTTAATCGGATGAACGGTCGTGATCGGCTGTCGAAAGTAGTGTACACACGATCCGAAAATCGTACGATCCATCATCGGACGATCGTTTTCGTCCGATATTCGGATCGTGTGTATGGGCCATTAGTTTGTAGGCGCTATAACTTTTGCGCAAACCAATCAATATACACTTATTGGGATTTTTTTTTTTTTTTAACCAAAAACATATATTGGCCTAAATTGATGAACAAAATCTTTTTTTTTAATGAATGCATTTTATAGCATAAAAAAAAAAAAATGTATGTGTGATTATATATATTATATACACACACACACACCCCCCCCCCCCCCCCCATTTAGCGATAGATATCTTTATATGTGTTCGCTAGAAATGTTCTCATATATATTTTTATAATTTTTTTAAGAGAATATAAAGATATATCTAAATGGGGGGGATGGATATATTACACAATTTATTCTCAAAAAAAAAAAATATGTATGCGTGTGTAAAATATATATACTGTATTCACAAAAAAAAAAAAAAGTGTGTAAAATTATATATTCTCCCCCATTTAGATATAAATATCTTTTGTATTCGTTGTATTTGTTTGTTTATAGCGCAAAGAATAAAAAAAAAAAAATTATATATATATATCAAATAGCACCAAAAGAAAGCTCTATTTGTGTGAAGAAAAAAAATTAAAGGAACAAAATTTTATTTCAGTACAGTGTTGCATGACTGCGCAATTGTCAACGCAGTGCTGTATAGCAAAGTATGGCCTGGTCACGAAGTGGGGTACATTTTCCAGAGGTCAAGTGGTTAAGATATTTCAGCAATTAGAGCTGGTTCACACCACAAATAAAAAAAAAAAAACATTTTTGATGCAGTCCGTGTGCTCCCTCCCCCCCCCCATACTAGGGTCCAGTGCGTTTTTATATGCGTTTTACTGCGTTCCAGTACAGTCCAGTGCAGGAAAAAGGCAGCATGATCTACCCTGTTTTCTAGAACTGGAAAGCCCTGGAACTGACAGCACTGGTGTGAACAATGCCATTGGAAACCATATAACCTACTTTCCATGTTTTTGATGCAGAAAAAAAAAAATGCACTGGTCTACATGTGGTGTGAACTGGTCCTTACTGAATTCCAATATTTATGTAAAATGCAATGTTCCATGACTGTAAACACAAAAACATTGACCTTTTATAGTGAAGCTATGCAACAAAGAGTCGGAAAACTAAAGCGTAGGGTCACACAAACCCGTCTCCGCCACGGAGGACTGGCGGCAAAGCTGAATGGATTTCTGCAATCCGCGGCAGCCGTTTTTGCAGATTATACGGCTGGTGCCGGGATTTGGTTGCAGGTCTGGGGTTCAATGTGTCTTGATGACATGGCTACCAACAAATGTGCCTCTTATGCGTAGATACCAGAACTCGCCCAAAAAAAAAAAGTTAATACTTTGAGTTTATTGTCCTATTAAAAAAAAAAAAAATAATTCAAATTAAAAAAAATAATCTATTCTTCACGCACAAAACAGGAACTGTCCTTAACGATAAGGCTGATATCTCTGACCGCCGGAATTGTAGCCTTGGTGTCTGTCCTGGTGATGATAGTGGGAACGATCCTGGCGGTATTGGTGGGAACTGTTACCCCAGCCTCTTCCTCCATGGTGCTGGTTATAGCTGTTGTACGAATCCCGCCTGTTATCGGAATCCCGCCTGTTATACGAATCCCGTCTGTTATCCCAGCTTTGGTTACGCCGGTTATCCCGATACCTGAAGGGAAAATCCAAGTGATTATATATTAGAGAACTATTAGGCAATAATTACATTTTTGCTAGCTACTTATTGAGGGGGGGGGGGGGAGTAGACACCCAGGAGTGTGTGTAATGAAAGCAATCTGGCAGCTGTACTTTCATCTTATTTTCTGTGACCCCCCAGACTGTGCCCCTACTGGTGAAACCCTCTCACCGCCCCCCCTCCCCTGCCCTGAGCAACACACACTCACAGCCTCCCCTGAGCAACACACACTCACAGCCTCCCCTGAGCAACACACACTCACAGCCTCCCCTCCCCTGCCCGGAGAAACCACCATTGGTGCCAGTGGGAGGAACAGCGTCCCACCATTGGTGCCAGTGGGAGGAACAGCGTCCCACCATTGGTGCCAGTGGGAGGAACAGCGTCCCACCATTGGTGCCAGTGGGAGGAACAGCGTCCCACCATTGGTGCCAGTGGGAGGAACAGCACCCAAAAAGCCAAGCAAAGGGCCGCAGTTTGGAGAAGTGATATACAATTGTAAAAAAAATAAAAATAAATCATAGGCAACTTGCATTCCATGGTAAACAGTTCATCATAAAGCTACTCCAACTGGCTGGTGTTTGGTAAAAACAGCCTCAAAAGCAATTGCAGTATCCAAGTATCACGTACCTATCCTGGTTTCTATGGTTCCCTCCCCACCATTCTTCAACAATGGGAGGCTCGCTCCCTGACTTTTTCAGATGTTCCTGATAGTCCTCGTCGCGTTCTGTGAAGCGATCAGCAAACATATCTTCAAACATCTTTTTTATATCAACCGTGTCCGACAACCTGCAAAATACACAATATAAATAAGTACACACAAAACGCACAGGAAAAAGTAAAAACAAGAACTAGTAACCTGCACAAAAATGAAGTGTTACCCCCTTACTAGTGGCAATTAGTACATCCCCCCACACCGCCTCAACCTTAATCACTGCCAGACTTCGAGAGGCCCCTAACTCTCACATATTTAAAAGCATAGTTCACCTTCACCAAAAAAAAAAAAAAAACAACAGTCATCAACTAGAGATGTCCGTCTACTGACGAAACGTGTTGGGTGGGCGTGATGACATCACAAATCACCAATGCAATACTCCCAACGCACACGTTCCTGCACAAACAGCTGTATCTTAGATTGGGTGCTGAACTGATCAACCAAGCCCATGTCTCACTGATTTGAACGGGTGCCATTAAAAAGACGGGTGAAAGTGTGAATAGAGATTTAACTGATACTATTTGCAGATTAAAGTTCATCCCTTTGATCTGCAGACGCATGAACAGAAAGCTACAAAAGTAACAATATGTTACTTTGGCACTTTCTATAGTGTGTGGGCAACTGTATTTGTAAAACACCGAGTCAGACAACAAATATACAGTGATCACAGCTTTGATTAAAGTGATAGTAAACTCTATAAAAGCAGTGGTGTCCAAACTGCAGCTCGGGGGTCAAATGTGGCCCTTTTCTTGCATTTATCCTGGCCCGTGGAGCATTCTTCCTTCCATCTCTGCAACAGTGCGGCACCATGCCCCCCTGACGACGCCAGAGACGGGGGGCACCATGCCTCCCGACGACGCCAGAGACGGGGGGCACCATGCCTCCCGACGCCAGAGACGGGGGCACCATGCCACCCACCGACGCCAGAGACGGGGGCACCATGCCACCCACCGACGCCAGAGACGGGGGCACCATTCCACCCACCAACACCAGAGACGGGGGCACCATTCCACCCACCAACACCAGAGACAGGGCCACCATTCCACCCACCAACACCAGAAAACGATGCACCATTCCTCCCACCAACACCAGAAAACGGTGCACCATTCCTCCCACCAACACCAGAAAACGGTGCACCATTCCTCCCACCAACACCAGAAAACGGTGCACCATTCCTCCCACCAACACCAGAAAACGGTGCACCATTCCTCCCACCAACACCAGTGATGGGGCACTATTCCTCCACCAATACCAATGATAGGGCACTATTCCTCCACCAATACCAATGATGGGGCATAATTTACTCCCACTGACACCAGGTAATTTTCTACTCCCACTGGTCACAGTGCGGCCCCCCTAAAGTTTAAACTGTCCCTTTCTTTACAAAGTTTGGGGAGCCCCACTATAAAAAATAAAAAAAACACTCTTGCAAGGCAACATTATGTGCAACTTACCCCAAAATGAAGCCCTCCACCGGCACGCTGTCACCACTGACAGGGCTTCCATCTTCACCCGCTATTGCTTCTGGGTTGGCGGGCTCCAGTGCTTTGATTGGAGAAGCCGCGATGTCGTCACCACTGCTCATGGTAGAGGTGCACCGAAGTGGAAATTTTAGTGCTGAAACCGAAACCAAAACAGTTTTTTTTTTTTTAAATATATATAATTTTTCTATAATTGTATCATATTTGACTATTTACTTAAAGCGCAGGTCCGCCAAAATGTTTAATTTTTTTTTTTTTTAAAGCCAGCAGCTACAAATACTGCAGCTGCTGACTTTTAACATAAGGACACTTACCTGTCCTGTGTGCCCGCACTTGAGGCCAACCCGTGCCTCGGATGCTGCCGCCGCCATCTTCAGTAAGGGAAGCAGGAAATGAAGCCGTGTGTCTTCACTTCCCGGTTCCCTACTGCACATGCTCAATTGAAAAGATCCCTCCTGTGCCTCCAAGAAGATAGTGGGAAAGTGGCGTAACTCCCGCGGGGGTCTATGCCCGGATGTGGGTGCTAATACCTGTATTATACAGATATCTGCACTCCCCCTGAAAGGTGACAAATGCGAAACCGGAGGGGGGAGGGTTCCAAAAAGCGCCAAGAACGCACCAGTGTTAGGTTTTTCAATCTCCCTCCACCGAGTCTGACTGCAATCATTTTAACTGTGGGCAGCTGAAGATGCTGCCTGATCACACAGAGGGACGCCTCCAGCTCTAAAGCCCTCTTATGACTCAGCACCCCCCCCCCCCCCAGAGGAGAGAGAGAAAAAAAAAAAAAAGGGAGCAACAAAACCACCCCCTACTTTGTTGAACTGCATTAAAAATGCAGCAAGAACGCATCAGTTAGGTTTTTTGATGCGTTTTTTTCTAGTCACATGTCCCAAAAAAACACGCCATAAGCACGGTAAAATCACGGCAAAAAATCGCCAACCTTTATTCTCCATCGGCAAAACGCTTAACCACTTAAGGACCCGCTCACGTACATTTACGTCGGCACTTTAAAGATGGATATCTCAGTAACAGCGGCAGCAGCTGCCACAACCAAGATATCCATCTTTTTTGTGAGCGGTCCTGTGAACGATAACGGTGGTCTCCGTGGCAGATTCGCCACAAGATCACCGTTATCGGCGGCGGGAGAGGGAGCCCCCCCTTCCCGCTTCCTCTGCCGCTTATCAGAGCCATCGGCAGCGGTGGAGGCGGCCCGGTCCTTCCTCCTGCTTGCTGTGGATGCGAGTGAGGGGGAAGATGGCCCCCACCCGTCTCCATAACATAGCAGGGCGGAAGCGACGTCAAAACTTCACGTCCACCCATGCTTCTTAAAGGCATATTGTCCTGTTGTCATTTTTTCAGATTAAATTTTTTTTTTTTATTGCATTTTAGTGTAAATATGAGATGTGACGTCTTTTTGACCCCCAGATCTCATATACAAGAGGACCTGTCATGCTTTTTTCTATTACAAGGGATGTTTACATTTCTTGTAATAGGAATAAAAGTGATAATTATTTTTATTTAATTTTTTAAACAGTGTCAAAATAAATTAAACTTGAAAACAAAAATGTTTAAAGTGCGCCGTCCCGACGAGCTCGCGCGCAGAAGCGAACCCATACGTGAGCAGCGCCCGCATATGAAAACGGTGTTCAAACCACACCTGTGAGGTATCGCCGCGATCGTTGGAGCGAGAGCAAAAATTCTAGCCCTAGACCTCCTCTGTAACTTAAAGGATGCAACCTATAGAATTTCTTTAAACGTCGCCTATCGAGATTTTTAAGGGTAAAAGATTGACGCCATTCCACGAGGGGGCGCAATTTTGAAGCGTGACATGTTGGGTATTACCGTATTTATCGGCGTATATCGCGCACTTTTTTGCCCTGGAAATCAGGGCAAAATCGGGGGTGCGCGATATACGCCGATACCCGCGCCGAGTTTTGAATACTGCGCCGACATATACCGAGCGCAGTACACTCGGGTATATTCGGACAGTCTCGGCTTCTCCCGCAGTCACGTCCTGGACGTACAAGACCTGAGCGCGACAGTTGCCGAGCCTGCCCGAGTGTACTACGCTCGGTATATGCTAGCGCAGTATTCAAAACTTGGCGCGGGAAACGAGCGGGGAGGACGCGAGGACGCCGCAGAAGGACGCCGGACCCGCCGCAGAGGACACCGGACCCGCCGCAGAGGACACCGGACCCGACGAGGCCGCCGCGCAAGACACCAAAACTGTTTTCCACAGGATTGGGGGTCACTTTAGGGGTGCGCGGTATACGCGGGAGCGCGTTATACCGCGATAAATACGGTAATTTACTCGGCGTAATATTATCTTTCACACTATAAAAAAAAAAAATTGGGATAACTTTACTGTTGTCTAATTTTTTATTAAAAAAGTGTTTTTTTTTTCCCAAAAAAAAAAAAAGTACGCTTGCAAGACCGCTGCACAAAAAGTATTGCAATGACCGCCATTTATTCTCTAGGGTGTTGGAAAAAAATGTATAAATGTTTGGGGGGGGGGGGGTTACAAGTAATTTTCTAGCAAAAAAAAAAAAATACTTGTTTTAATCATTAAGGTCCTTTAAGTGGTTAAAACAGGGCTAAACAAAACCCGGGCGCCAGGTCGCAATTGCGACAAGAAATTGTGACCTGGCGCCCGCCGGTAATTGAGGCTGCGGCTTTTGCAAGGCACGGAGGATCCTGTGTCTCCGGGCCCGCGACGGCCGGTAACTGAGGCCGCGGCTTTTGCAGCCTTGTGAAGTCCCAAGCTTCCTTCTGTGACCTGGCGCCATCTGGTGGTGGCCGTTGGCAGTACACGTAAAACGGCAGTTCTAATGTGTAATTTTTCACTGCCATCTCCTTCCCTCACATTAGAACCCCCAAACATGATATATATTTTTTATTGTAACACCCTAGAGAATAAAATGGCGGTCGTTGCAATACTTTCTGTCACACCGTATTTGCGCAGCGGTCTTACAAGCACACTTTTTTTTATTAAAAAAATAAGACAACAGTAAAGTTATCCCAATTTTTTTTTTGTGAAAGATAATGTTACGCCGAGTAAATTGATACCCAACATGTCGCGCTTCAAAATTGCGTCCGCTCGTGGAATGGCGACAAACTTTTAACATTTAAAATCTCCATAGGCGACTAAAAAAAAATTCTACAGGATGCATGTTTTGAGTTACAGAGGAGGTCTAGGGCTAGAATTATTGCTCTCGCTCTACCGATTGTGGCGATACCTCACATGTGTGGTTTAAAGTGGATGTCCGCTTAAACAAAAAAAAAAAAATTAAAAGCCAGCAGATACAAATACTGCAGCTGCTGACTTTTAATATTAGGACACTTACCTGTCCTGGAGTCCAGCGGCGTCCGCAGCAGAGGATGAGCGATCGCTCGTCACCCTGCTGCTCCCCTCTCCATCCACGGCGAGGGAACCAGGAAGTGAAGCGCTCCGGCTTCACTGCCCGGTTCCCTACGGCGCATGCGCGAGTCGCGCTGCGCCCACTGATTGGCTCCCGCTGTGTGCTGGGAGCCGAGAGTTCCCAGCACGCAATGGGGGGGGCGACAGGAGGTGACGACATGCCCGCACTCTGCCTGAGAATGCTGAGCCGGAAGTGGGTGCACCCCCCCTCCCCCCTGAAAGGTGTCAAATGTGACACTGGGGGGGGGGGGGGAGGGATCCGATCAGCGGGAGCTCCGCTTTAAATACCGTTTACATATGCGGGCGCTACTCACGTGTGCGTTGGCTCCTGCGCGCGAGCTCGGCGCATTTTCTTGCTCCTTGAGCTGGCTCCTAGATTTCCAGGCAAATTTGTCAAACCCTGAATGAAAACACAATTTTGTTCGGCCAGTGTGTTTTCGGCCGCTGAAATTTTCGGTGCGTCTCTAAAAATGTCGCATTTCATAAAACATTGCGCTAATATCGCACGTAACGTAAAGAAATATAATGGAACGACGGCTATTTTATTCTCCGGGGTCTCTGCCTTCGGGGAACGGATCATGTTTGGGGGGGTTTTAGGTGATCTTCAGGCCTAAAAGATGATATGACGTCATTTGGGTGAGCAGAAAATAGAAAGAAAGCTCCAGGAGGCAAAAGAGTGACACCCAGCCGGGCCTAAAGCCTCTCCTACAACGACCGAGCCCCAGCACCGACTCACCTGACAGGAGAAGCGATCACAACCACCGACCGGCCAACACAATCACAGATCACACACAACTAAGCGTCGCAGGGTAGTGACATCATCAGAACGCTACACCCTCTGTGCGCTCAATGACAGGAGGAGCTAAGCGGGGAGAGGCGTGGTTTTCTAGGCGATGGGCGGAGTCTGTACCTACGAGGAAGGGAACGTGAAGCAAGCGGGGCGTGGTGTACAGGACGGTGGGTGTGGCAAGAGCGGGCCCGCAAGTGACGTTTTCAAAGCTATACCAAGCTGCGTTGGTGGACGGGAGGGCTGAGCAGGAGGGGCGTGGTTTACAGGGCGGGTAGGTGGGGCTAGGACGGGCTTGCACTCTTCGTACTGATAAGAGAGGGAATGAGCAAGAGGGGCGTGGTTGACAGGTCGGTGGGTGGGGCTAGGACGGCCTATTATTACAGCTATGCCTGTAGACTGGAGGGGCGTGGTTTACAGAGCAGTAGGTGGGGCTAGGGCGGCCTTCAGAACTATACCGATGTGTTTGTGGGCGGGAGGGGCGTGGTTACCGGGCGTTGGGCGGGGCTACCACGGGCTCGCACTGTCCGTACGGACAACAAGCGAGGGAATGCGCATGAGGGGCGTGGTTATTAGGTGGGGGCGGGGCAAGGACGGCCTTGAAAACTATACCAGCTGTGCTTTGTAAACGGGCGGGCTGAGCAGTAGGGGTGTGGTTTTACAGGGCGGTGGGCGGGGCTAAGGCGGCCTACAAAAATATTCCAGCCGCGCTTGTAGACGGGAGGGGCGTGGTTTACAGGGCAGTAGGTGGGGCTAGGGCGGCTTTCAGAACATACCGCTGTGTGTGTGTGTGTGTGTAAACGGCAGGGGCGTGGTTTACAGGGCGGTGGGCGGGGCTAGGACGGCCTTGATAACAAAACCAGCTGTGCTTTGTAGACGAGAGGGCTGAGCGGGAGGGGTGTGATTTTACAGGACGGTGGGCGGGGCTAGGACGCCTATAAAATTATTCCAGCTGTGCCTATAGACGGGAGGGGCGTGGTTTACAGGGCAGTAGGTGGGGCTAGGGCGGCCTTCAGAACTATACGAGCTGTGTTTGTAGAAGAGAGGGGCGTGGTTTACAGTGGAGGTAGGGCAGCCCTAATAGTGACGTCATCAGAACTATTCCCACTGTGTGTACAGGTATATGAGATACGCCGAGCAACAGAGGCGTGGCTTACAGGGCGGTGGGTGGGGCTAGAACAGCCCCACCCAAAAGTGACGTCTACAAAACAGTTGCGCCTGTAGAAGAGAGGAGGGTATTGAGTTGGGGGCGTGGTTTACTGGGCGGAGCTAGCACTGTGGCCTGGAATGTCATCTCTCTGCTCTGCTCTGTGCGCGCACCCGCGGCATGCCTGCTGAGCGGAGATCGCACGGGAACGGCACAGGTGTACGAGTGTGTTCAGCACATATACCGCGGCCTGTTAGGAATTGTGAACACAGCGCTGACTCCTCCCACCACGTGCCGCGGCCTGTTAGGAATGTGAACACAGCGCTGACTCCTCCCACAACAGCGTCACGTTACGTTATTACCCCGCCCACTCCCGCCTAATGCGCCACAGCGCCCCTGCTGGCCGCACTACCCCATAGGACTCCATATTACAGATGGGGGGGATGAACTCAGACTGTGTACCCCGGCATAGGTGTGCACAGCCTATTACATTAGGGTGTGCACCCCAAAGCTCAAACACACACGTGTGTATATATATTAGGGCTGTTACTGATCAAAATGTTTGTGTTCGATTAATCGTTTATTTTTTTAATCGATTAATGGACTAATTTCGATTAATTATAACGCACATACAGATCCAACTACTTTTAGCTGATCTCCTTGCAGGCTGATTCCCAGTGAAGCTCCAACCACTGGAAAAATGGAGAGCAGGATACAAAAAACACACAAAGGCAGCGCTCGCTGGGAATAGCATTAAAACTTTTATAGTCTTCAAGGAGGTAACAAAATAAATATTGCACTGGAGATAAAATCAATGTAGCTACATAAACTGTAAAAATGGTGCGAGTAATACCAAACGGTACCAAAAGCCGTCATAAAAACATGTAGCTATGATATTATGATACTGGTATAAAAATGTGTACAACGATACCACTGCTGAATCCAGATGAGGAGGGGATAACATCAGTCCGTTGGCATGTAGATGTCCCGTGAAGGGAACTATCACAACTCCCAGTGGATGGCTGTAGAATCCCAGGTTGATAAAGGGAAGTGATAAAGGGAAGTGATAGAGGGAAGTGTAACAGCTCTTGTGTGTGGCAGATAGTAAGGTCCCGCCGGCATGCAGATATGAAGGCACAGCAAAGGAGCCCTTCAGATGGACACTGCAAGCCCCGCCGGTGTCCGTGATGTCACTGGATCTCCGACGGAACTCCCTGAAGGCCCAGAAGCCGGCGGAGAGGTGAGTACCAATCAAAAGAATTTTAATCGATCAAAAAGATTTTGATCGATCAAAAAAATTAAAGATTAATCCATTAATTAAAAGTTAATTTGCACAGCCCTAATATATATATATATATTAGGGCTGTGGACATTAAAGATTAATTGATCGATCAACATTCTTTTGATTGGTACTAGTGGTGCAACGGATCGTAAATGATCCGAATGGGTCACCATATGCGGATCGGCACACCACGTGATTCTCCGGAGCCTAGAGATGTCATCACCCAGCCTCAACTGCTTGTGTTCGGCCGGCTTCTCTGGTAAGACTAAGCAAGCACTAATCTTCCTATACAGTGGGGAGATGTGGACCATATTACAGTGGGGGGAGATGTCTGTGGATAGTACAGTGGGGGGAGATGTCTGTGGATATTACAGTGGGGGGAGATGTCTGTGGATATTACAGTGGGGGAGATGTCTGTGGATATTACAGTGTGGGGAGATGTCTGTGGATATTACAGTGGGGGGGGGAGATGTCTGTGGATATTACAGTGGGGGGGAGATGTCTGTGGATATTATAGTGGGGGGAGATGTCTGTGGATATTACAGTGGGGGAGATGTCTGTGGATATTACAGTGGGGGGAGATGTCTGTGGATATTACAGTGGGGGAGATGTCTGTGGATATTACAGTGGGGGGAGATGTCTGTGGATATTACAGTGGGGGAGATGTCTGTGGATATTACAGTGGGGGGGGAGATGTCTGTGGATATTACAGTGGGGGAGATGTCTGTGGATATTACAGTGGGGGGGGGGAGATGTCTGTGGATATTACAGTGGGGGAGATGTCTGTGGATATTACAGTGGGGGGAGATGTGGACCATATTACGGGGACGGGGAGATGTCTGTGGATATTACAGTGGGACGGGGAGATGTCTGTGGATATTACAGTGGGGGGGGAGATGTCTGTGGATATTACAGTGGGGGGAGATGTCTGTGGATATTACAGTGGGACGGGGAGATGTCTGTGGATATTACAGTGGGGGGGGGAGATGTCTGTGGATATTACAGTGGGGGGAGATGTCTGTGGATACTACAGTGGGGACTATATATGGTGGCGATCCGAAAAATGTATGTGTGTTATAATTAATCGAAAATTAGTCGATTAATCGATTAAAATTAAAATCGATTAATCGAACACGAAAATTGTAATCAGTAACAGCCCTAATATATATATATATATATACATATAAATATGGCAGTAGGACAAAGGACAGGGTAAGTAGAACAGTGGATGATGCCAGTGGGCAGGGACTGTTGTCAGTAGTTTCTTTTAAAAAATTTTACATTTTACAATTTATTTATTTTTATTATTTAAAAAAAAAAGTTACAAGATTTTTATTTTTATTTTATTTTACTATTTTTTAGGAGCACCATTGGGGGGCTTTGGTGAGATACCAGGGGCCTAAACAGACCCAAACAGAGAAAGGGGCTGAGGACAAAGATTCCAAAGTCCCTTTCTATGCAGACAAGCAGCAGGGGGAATCTGTGCAGCACAGGGTGATTAGGGTGTGCCTGGGCACACCTGGCACACCCTGTGCGCACGCCTATGTACCCCGGTAATATCCCAGCTTGTTTAGCTGCTTTGGAGGACAGCAGAGATATTGGAGATCTGATCCCGATGTCTCCATAAAGAGGACCTGTCATCCGCCCAAAGCTATCGCAAGGAGGCTTGTTCTTCCCCTGTATTAGCAATAAAGTTTATTGAAAAAAAATTCAAGTACCCCCGCCCCCCCCCCCATGAATACGCACAAGTGCAAATGTGTGCGTATGTAGCACTACCCCCGAACTCCTTCAGAGAGAAACCTCAGCCACAGACCCTCCTGATTGTGGTTACGGAGACAAACTTCCTTGGTAGAATTACGCCTGGATCTCCTTTAACCCCTTCCCGCCCGCTCAATAGGAGATTGACGTCCGGGAAGTGGTTATGAAATCGTGACTGGACATTCTCCAACGTCCTGCACGATTTAATGCCGCACGCGCCCGTGGGGGCGCGCAGCGCGGCGATCGCTGATGCGGGGTGTCAGTCTGACACCCCGCATCTCCGATCTCGGCAACAAGTCTCCGGCGGAGGCTCACTACCACGTGATCAGCCGTGTCCAATCACAGGTGATCACGATGTAAACAGGAAGAGCCGTAGATGGCTCTTCCTCACTCGCGTCTGACAGACCCGAGTACAGGAGAGCCGATTGGCGGCTCTCCTGACAGGGGGGGTTCACGCTGATTGTTTATCAGCGCAGCCCCACCTCGGATGCCCACACTAGACCACCAGGGATGCCCACACTGGCAGGGCAAAAAAAAACGTAAAAAAAAAACATCAGGATTTAGAAAAAAAAAAAAATACAGGAAAAAAAAAAAAGAAAGATGCCAGTCAGTGCCCACACATGGGCACTGACTGGCAACAGATATATCAGTGCCACCCCTCAAAGTCCATCAGTGCCACCCCACAGTGTCCTTCAGTGCCACCCCTCCGTGCCAATCCATGCCCAGTGCCCACCTATCAGTGCCCATCTGTGCCACCCATAAGAACCCATCAGTGCCACCCATAAGTGCCACCCATGAGTGCCATTCTGTGCCGCCTATGAGTGCCCATCAGTGCCACCTCATCGGTGCCCATCAGTACTACCTCATCAGTGCCCATCAGTGCCGCCATATAAGTGCCCGTAATTGAAAGAGAAAACATACTTATTTACAAAAAAGTTAACAGAAAAAAATAAAAATGTATTTTTTTTTCTAAATTTTCAGTCTTTTATCCACTTAAGACCCGGACCAAAATGCAGGTAAAGGACCTTGCCCCTTTTTGCGATTTGGCACTGCGTCGTTTTAACTGACAATTGCGCGGTCGTCCAACGTGGCTCCCAAACAAAATTGGCGTCCTTTTTTCCCCACAAATAGAGCTTTCTTTTGGTGGTATTTGATCACCTCTGCGGTTTTTATTTTTTGCGCTATAAACAAAAATAGAGCGACAATTTTAAAAAAAATGCAATATTTTTTACTTTTTGCTATAATAAATATCCCCCAAAAATATATAAAAAAACATTTTTTTCCTCAGTTTAGGCCGATACGTATTCTTCTACATATTTTTGGTAAAAAAATCGCAATAAGCGTTTATCGGTTGGTTTTCGCAAAATTTATAGCATTTAGGATAGCGTAAGGGATAGTTTTATTGCATTTTTATTAATTTTTTTTTTTTACTACTAATAGCGGCGATCAGCGATTTTTTTCGTGACTGCGACATTATAGCGGACACTTCGGACAATTTTGACACATTTTTGGGACAATTGTCATTTTCACAGCAAAAAATGCACTTAAATTGCATTGTTTACTGTGGAAATGACAGTTGCAGTTTGGGAGTTAACCACAGGGGGCGCTGTGACTTTGAGTGTTCCCTGTGTGTGTGTTTACAACTGTAGGGGGGTGTGGCTGTAGGTGTGACGTCATCGATCGCGTCCCCCTATAACAGGGATGACGCGATCGATGCTGCGGCCACAGAGAAGCACGGGGAAGCCGTGTGTACACACGGCTCTCCCCGTTCTTTCGCTCCAGGGACGGATCGCCGCACTGCAGCAGCGATCGGGTCCGCGAGTCCGGCGCGCCCGTGACCCACGGCTGGGTACTAAAACCAACGTATATATACGTTGATGTGCCCAGCCGTGCCATTCTGCCGACGTATATGTGCAGTAGGCGGTCCTTACGTGGTTATTAGTTGTTGCGCAAAAAATAAAAACCGCAGAGGTGATCAAATACCACCAAAAGAAAGCTCTATTTGTGGGGAAAAAAGGACGCCAATTTTGTTTGGGTACAGTGTAGCATGACCGTGCCATTCAAAGTGCGACAGCGCTGAAAGCTGAAAATTGGCCTGGGCAGGAAGGTGCGTAAGTGCCCCCCGGTATGGAAGTGGTTAACCCCTTCACGCCGAGCGTACGCAGATATGTGTCCTCGGCTCTCAGGGGTTATACCCGGATGATCCCCGCAGCTGCAGGCATCATCCCGCTACCGTTGTTTAGAGCCGGCAATTGGCTAGCCTGACATAACAACCGATGCGACTAAAAGCCGCTCGGTTGTTATGCCGGAGGAGCGGGAGGGGACATCCTGCCGCCGCTCTGACCGGGCCTCCCGTCCAACCGGGAGACCCGATCCTCGTTCTGGCGCCTCCGTTGTCTTGGCGCAAACTGAATGAAAGCCGTACGCTTTCTAATAATCGTAAATACGAATAATCGTAAATTCATAAATTTTTGAAAATCCAAAAATGTGAAATAATAACTATTATAATTATTAACTATAATTAACTATAATTAATAAATATTTATATAATTGATTATTTATATAATGAATAATAATTAATATAATTACGTAACAAATTAAAGGGGTGTTCCAGCCTTTTTTTATGTTTATGAAAAGCCAGCAGCTACAAAAAGTGTAGCTGCTGGCTTTCAATAAACATTCACTTACCTGCTCCATGGTCCAGCTTTGCTCCCCCCCCCCCCTTCTCTGCCGGCGCCTCCATTGTAACTGTGGGCACCTGGCCGTGACAGCTTTTGGCTTCACGGCCGGGCACTCACTGCGCATGCGCGAACGGCGCAGCGTGCCCTGAGTGGATAGGCGATTACCTGGGACCTGTCACGTGTACCAGACGATCGCCTACAGGGAGGGGCTGCCAAAAGGTGATATGACGTATCGTCTAAGCAGTCCCTGGGCGGAAGGAGGAAGTGGGGCATGAAGTCCCACTCCTACTGAAGCCCCCAATCCCGCCCAAAAAAAATTACGTGCCAAATGTGGCATGTAAGGGGGCGAGGAGTGAATTAAGCGGAAGTTCCACTTTTGGTGGAACTCTGCTTTAATAATAATAAATAACAATAATAATAAAAACTTTTTATTATTATTAATTATTAATTCGTTTAGATGCGACATTCGTTATTTCGGATAATTCGTAACTTCGGATAAATTCGTATTCGTTACTTTCACTAACAGCCAAATTTGAAAGGAAATTCCAATACCTATAATTTAATAATGTACTGTGCTGAAATATTAGGACACTTACCTGTCCTGGAGTATCCGCTGAGCGATTTGCTGTTCTATCCACGTGAAGCGCTGAACGGCGCATGTGGCTATGGTGCAGCTGAGAGTTCTGATGTGAACGTCTTTAGACAAGCTGCAAATGTGATCCGATCAGAGGGTGGAGATCGCTTTAATAATGTGTAAATGGGAGTATCTTGTTGCGCTACAGTGAAGTGAAATGTGGCTATGGTGCAGCCTGATGTGAACGTGAAAGCTGCTGTATCTCAGAGGCGGCGTACACACGTACGAGAACCTCGACGGGCGGAACACATCGTTCCGCCCGTCGAGGTTCTCGGCCGGCCGTCAGAATCGGCGACCATCCCGTCGGGAAAGGCGACCAGCTATTAATCCCGACGGGTCGCCAAGAAAATAGAGAACCTGCTCTCTATTTTCTCTCGACGGCTTTCCCGACGGCATGCGAGGTTCTCGGCAGAATGAGGATCCCAGCGAGCTTCTCGCTGGTTTCTGCCGAGAACCTTGGCCGTGTGTACGGGGCCAAAGTGTTCACTGAATACACAAATAAATGATGCAAGGGGGAAATGCTACGCGCTAACACATATGTGAGGTGTAGAAACAAATGGTGGACCTAGGTCCGTGTGTATAGGAGATGGCTACGATGTAACACAATCAAACACAAAATAAAAATGATGTAAAATCACACCCAGTGAACACGTGAAAGTGAAGGGAAAAGATCACCAAAGCAAAGTGAGACTGAGATCAAGACTCCACTAGAAATGAGAAACAAATGATGATGGCTAGCAACAAATATAAATCCAAAATGTATATTTAGTCGTGTATTTATTTATTTTATAATGAATTTGTTGGGTTTTGTAATATTTGATAGTGTATTTATTTATTATTCCAATGTATTTGTTTATTTTAAAATATTTAGTCGCGTATGTTTCCCCCCCCCCCCCCCAATGTATTTGTTTAGTTTGTAATATTTAGTCATGTATTTATTTATTTTATAATTTATTTTGTAATATTTAGTCGTTTATTTATTTATTTTATAATGTATTTGTTTAGTTTGTAATATTTAGTCGTGTATTCATTTATTTTATCATTTATTTTGTAATATTTAGTCGTGTATTTATTTATTTTATAATGTATTTTTTGGTTTTTGTAATATTTGATAGTGTATTTATTTATTTTTCCAATGTATTTGTTTATTTTAAAATATTTAGTCGCGTATGTTTTTTTTCCCCCCCAATGTATTTGTCTATTTTGTAATATTTAGTCGTGTATTTATTTAATTTATAATGTATTTGCTGGTTTTTGTAATATTTGATTGTGTATTTATTTATTTTTCCAATGTATTTGTTTATTTGAAAATATTTATTTAAGTATGTCCCCCCCCCCCAACGTATTTGTTTATTTTGTAATATTTAGTTGTGTATTTATTTATTTTATAATGTATTTGTTGTTTTTTGTAATATTTGATAGTGTGTTTATAAATTTTTCCAATGTATTTGTTTATTTTAAAATATTTAGTCGCGTATGTTTCCCCCCCCCAATGTATTTGTTTATTTTGTAATATTTAGTCGTTTATTTATTTTATAATTTATTTTGTAATATTTAGTCGTGTATTTATTTATTTTATAATTTATTTTGTAATATTTAGTCGTGTATTTATTTAATTTATAATGTATTTGTTGTTTTTTTGTAATATTTGATAGTGTATTTATTTATTTCTCCAATGTATTTGTTTATTTTAAAATATTTAGTCGCATATGCCCCCCCCCCCAATGTATTTGTTTATTTTGTAATATTTAGTCGTGTATTTATTTATTTTATAATGTATTTGTTGTTTTTTGTAATATTTAGTCGTGTATTTATTTATTTTATAATTTATTTTGTAATATTTAGTCGTGTATTTATTTATTTTATAATTTATTTTGTAATATTTAGTCGTGTATTTATTTAGTTTATAATGTTTTTGTTGGTTTTTGTAATATTTGATTGTGTATTTGTTTATTTTTCCAATGTATTTGTTGATTTTAAAATATTTAGTCGCGTATGTTCCCCCCCCCCCCCATGTATTTGTTTATTTTGTAATATTTAGTCATGTATTTATTTTATAATTTATTTTGTAATATTTGGTCATTTATTTATTTATTTTATAATGTATTTGTTGGTTTTTGTAATATTTGATTGTGTATTTATTTATTTTTCCAATGTATTTGTTTATTTTAAAATATTTAGGCGCGTATGTTCCCCCCCCCCCTCCCCCAATGTATTTATTTATTTTATAATGTATTTATTTATTTTGTAATATTTAGTTGTGTATTTATTTATTTTATAATGTATTTATTTATTTTGTAATATTTAGTTGTGTGTTTCATTGTTTTACAATGTATTCGTTTATCTTGTCATGTATGTATTTTTTGTATCATTATTGTTGCTTTCTATACATTGTATCATTATTGTGTCTTTGGGGGTTGAAAGAGTTCCTCTTTCCCCCAGCTGGTGGGGGGTGACAATCCCTCGGCCGGCCAGCAGGCGGCGCCCCCAGCTCTCTCTCTCTCTCTCTCTCGCTCTGGGCTCGAGTGACGTATTTCCGAGGTCCGGGCGGCACCTCCCATTGGCTGCTGATAGCAGAGATACAATGTAGCGGGGGATAGTCCCCGCCCCCCGGATGCGGAGACAGTGACGGCCCGGAGAGTGGACGAGGTGGATTCGGATTCGGATCTATGCAGTCAGGGAGCAGCCAGCCGGCCGCAGCGCTCAAAATGCCGAAGAAGAAGCCGGGCCCGATCCAGCTCAACCCCACCCCGGACGGCACGGCGGTCAACGGGACCCCCCTTCCAGAGTAAGTGACCCCCCCCCCCCGGAATTACAACAGTTCCTGGTGTCCCCAATCCTCACATTCCTAATTGGGGGGGGGACACTTGATGCATGGAATCCTCAGGTGTCACCTTGTCTCCCCCAATCAGATGCTGCCATTGACCCCCCCCCCCCTCCCCCATGGACATTTTTATGGGGTGACATCTGCCTGCAGCAAATACAAATTATAGAATTGTGGGGGGCTTTTATTTCTGTGCACCCCAAGAATAAAGGGGGCGGGGGTGGGTTCTGTTGCAATTCCTGGTGTCCCCAGTACTGACATTCCTGATTGTGGGGGAGGGGGGACACTTGATGCATCAACTCCTCAGGTGTCACCTTGTCTCCCCCAATCAGAGACGATTCTGGTGACATCCCCATCCCCCACCCACCACCATGCACATCCATCCATCCATCTCTGTGGGGTGACCTCTCCCTGCTTGCAGCAAATAATAGACATGGGGGGGGCAGGACAGTGACACCCCCCCCCCCATTGCCATGGACACCCCCTTCTGTACTTAGTCATTGCTCTTAATTAGGTGACACCCCCCAAATAATAGACATTGGGGGGGGGGGTGGGTTGCCATCCTACTACAGGACAGTGACACCCCCCCCCCATTGCCATGGACACTCCCCCCTTCTGTACATAGTCATTGCACTTTATGGGGTTACACCCCCCCAATAATAGACATTGGGGAGGTGGGTGCAAGTGACGCCCTACTACAGGACAGTGACACCCCCATTGCCACCCCCCCCCCTTGAGAACATAGTCATTGCACTTTATGGGGTGACACCCCCCCAATAATAGACATTGGGGAGGTGGGTGCAAGTGACGCCCTACTACAGGACAGTGACACCCCCATTGCCACCCCCCCCCCCTTGAGAACATAGTCATTGCACTTTATGGGGTGACACCCCCAAATAATAGACATTGGGGAGGTGGGTGCAAGTGACGCCCTACTACAGGACAGTGACACCCCCATTGCCACCCCCCCCCCTTGAGAACATAGTCATTGCACTTTATGGGGTGACACCCCCAAATAATAGACATTGGGGAGGTGGGTGCAAGTGACGCCCTACTACAGGACAGTGACACCCCCATTGCCACCCCCCCCCTTGAGAACATAGTCATTGCACTTTATGGGGTGACACCCCCAAATAATAGACATTGGGGGGTGGGTGCAAGTGACGCCCTACTACAGGACAGAGACAGCCCCCACTGCCATGGTCCTCCATCTTTAGTACATAGTTATTGCACTTTATGGGGGGACACTCAGGTGAGGGCTGGCAGCCTTAGGCCTGGGGGGCAAGTCCAGTCAAGTGGCCCATTGAACCGCCAAATCAGCTCACCATCCATGGCCCACCTGTTTTTTCAAATAAGACATGGGGGGGGGGGGGGGTTGCCTATGGGGTGACATCTGCCTGCAGAAAATAATAGACAATGGGGAGGGGGGCCTCCTATTTCTGTGCACCCCAGGTATTGGGGGTCCTGTTGCATTTCCTGGTGTCCCCAGTCCTGATATTCCTGATTGTGGGGGAGCGGGGACACGTAATGCATTGACTCCTCAGGTGTCACCTTGTCTCCCCCAATCAGAGATGATGCCAATGACCCCCCCCAAATCCCCCCTCCCTCCAAGGACCTCCCTAGGGGGTGACATCTCTCCATCTCCAAATAATAATATAGACTTTGAGGTGGGGGGGGGGGGGTTGCCATTGACATCCTGCTGCTGGACAGTGACGCCCCCACCCGCCACCATGGACATCCCTATTCAGTACATACTCATTGCATCTATGGGGTGACACCCCCCTAATAATACAGACATGGGGGGGGGATTGATTGTGACATTCTACTGCAGGACAGTGACACATCCCATCCCCCACCCACCATCATGGACATCCCTCTTCATTGCATACATCTGTGGGGTGACAACTCCTTGCCTGCCCCCCCAATAATACAGACTGAGGGGGTTGCCTCTTTTCTGTGTACCCCAGGAATTGGGGGTTCTGGTGTATTTTTAGTGGGGGGGGGGCATCCTACTGCAGGACAGTGACAGTCCCCCAGCCATCCTTATTCATTCCGATGGGGTGGCATCTCCCTCCCTACAGAAAATAATAATAAAAATCATACAGACGTTTTTGGGGGGGGGGGGGGGTTGCCTCCTTTCTGTAGGAATTGGGGGTTCTGTTGTATTTCTGGTTGATGGAGATTGGGGGGGTGGGGGGGGGGGACACACCTGATGCATGGACATCCTACTGCAGGACAGTCCCACAGCCATCCCTATTCATCTCTATAGGGTGACATCTCTGCCCATAGCAAATAATAATACAGATATTTGGGGGGGGGGGGGGGGGGGGTCTGTAATTTTTTTCTAGTTGATGGAGATTGTGGGGGGGGGGGGGGCAACACTTGATGCATGGACATCCTACTGCAGGACAGTGACAGGCCCACAGCTTCGGCCATCCCTATTCATTCCTATGGGGTGACAACTCCCTCCCTGCCCCCCAATAATGCAGACTGGGGGGATGGATTGCCTCCTTTCTGTGTACCCCAGGAATTGAGGGTCCCGTTGTATTTCTAGTTGGAGGGGGGGGGACACTTGATGCATGGACATCCTACTGCAGGACCGTGACAGTCCCACAGCCATCCGTATTCATCTCTATGGGGGAGACATTTCTCTGCCTGCAGCAAATAATACAGATATTTGGGGTGGGGGGTCTTTTCTATGTGCACCCTAGGAATTGAGGGTCCTGTTGTATTTCTAGTTGGGGGGGGTTGATGCATGGACATCCTACTGCAGGACTGTGACAGTCCCACAGCCATCCCTATTCATCTCTATGGGGAGACATTTCTCTGCCTGCAGCAAATAGACATTTGGGGTGGGGGGTCTTTTCTATGTGCACCCCAGAAATTGGGGGTCCTGTTGCATTCCCGGTGGTCCCCGGTCCTGACATTGCTGGTGATTGGGAGGGGTAGTGACACTTGATGCATGGACATGCTACTATAGTACAGTGAGACACTGCCTTGGTTATCCCTATTTGATACATACTCTTTGCACTTTATGGGACGGCATCTACCCGTGCAGGAAATATAGTCTTGGGGGGGTTACCTATTTGCACCCCAGGAATTGGGGGTCCTGTTGCATTCCCGGTGGTCCCCGGTCCTGACATTCCTGGTGATTGGGATGGCAGTGACACTTGATGCATAGGCATGCTACTACAGGACAGTGCCCCCCCCCCCCCACACCGCCTTGGTTATCCCTATTTGATACATACTCCTTGCACTTTATGGGATGACATCTGCCTGCAGCAAATAGTCTTGGGGGGGGGGGGGGGCACTGTCCTGTAGTAGCATGCCTATGCATCAAGTGTCACTGCCATCCCAGAATTGGGGTGCAAATAGGTAAGGGGGAGTGACACTTGATGCACAGACATGCTACTACATCACAGTGCCCCCGCCACCGCCGCCATGGTCATCCCTATTTGATACATACTCCTTCCACTTTATGGGATGGCATCTGCCCATGCAGGAAATAGTCTTGGGGGGAGGGGGGCTTACCTATTTGCACCCCAGGAATTGGGGGTCCTGTTGCATTTCCTGTCCCCGGTCCTGTCAATCGTGGTGATTTGGTGGAGGGGGGGTGGGGTAGATGCATGGACTCCTCAGGTGTCAACTTGTCTCCCCCAATCAGAGATGATGTCAGTGACAGGCATGAGCCTCGTACTTCGTTTTTTGTTTAGGCTAGGTTTCCACTATTGCGTCCCCAAAGTGGCGACACTTACGGTGCGACTTTTCAATTGTCATGCAACCGGTGAGAACAAGTCACACCGAAGTCAGAACAAAGTAGTGAAAAACCTTTTTATTTGAGTGGCTGCGACTTGGAATGGGGACCATTGAAATACATGGGTTTTAAATTGTCGTGCGACTTCACGTGTGTCGTGTCGCACAACAGCTCGCAGTAGTGGAAACGGAGCCTCATTTGTAAAGAAGTTCCTATAGGGCAGGGGTCTTCAAACTATGGCCATCCAGTTGTTCAGGAACTACAATTCCCATCATGCCTAGTCATGTCTGTGAATGTCAGTGTGTTACATTGCCTTGTGGGACGTGTAGTTTTACAACAGCTGGAGGGCCATAGTTTGAGCTATAGGGGCTCATTCACATACGTGGCTGGGAGGGGCAGTAAAACCAGGTGGTTGGGCTGTGGTTTAATGGCTCCCTGACCCTCTTCCTGAACACTTGACGGGCAGCAGCCGCTCACGGCTGTACACATGCAACACCTGCAATGCCAGATGTGGCAACCTGCAAAGTGCATGCTGCTTTTGGTAGGCAGTGCCAATGCTAACTGCCACCAATGCAATTCTGTGGGGCCGTGATGCAAGCACACTGCGACCCGAGTGCGATGCATGCAGTTCAGTGTTGCCAACCGTCCATATTTTTACGGACAATCCGTAAAAACGGGCACTCCCCCCGCCCCCCCGTTTGGAAATGTCCGTGGTTGCAGGAATGTGCCAGTAAAAATAGCTGAGATCGGTTTAGCTTGGAACTGCGCATGGAGATTGGAGGCAGGGGGTGATGGAGGCTGTGGTGGCACCGCAGAGGGAGCAATGAAGGCAGGGGGTGTTGGTGGCACTGCAGAGGGGGATGGTGGCACCCCAGAGAGTGGGGTATGGAGACAGGGGTTGTTTGTGTCATCGCAGAGGGGGATGGAGGCAGGGGGTGTTGGTGGCAGAGTGGGGTGAAGGCAGGGGGTGTTGGTGGCAGAGTGGGGTGAAGGCGGGGGGTGTTGGTGGCAGAGTGGGGTGGAGGCGGGGGGGTGTTGGTGGCAGAGTGGGGTGGAGGCGGGGGGGTGTTGGTGGCAGAGTGGGGTGGAGGCGGGGGGGTGTTGGTGGCAGAGTGGGGTGGAGGCGGGGGGGTGTTGGTGGCAGAGTGGGGTGGAGGCGGGGGGGTGTTGGTGGCAGAGTGGGGTGGAGGCGGGGGGGTGTTGGTGGCAGAGTGGGGTGGAGGCGGGGGGGTGTTGGTGGCAGAGTGGGGTGGAGGCGGGGGGGTGTTGGTGGCAGAGTGGGGTGGAGGCGGGGGGGTGTTGGTGGCAGAGTGGGGTGGAGGCGGGGGGGTGTTGGTGGCAGAGTGGGGTGGAGGCGGGGGGGTGTTGGTGGCAGAGTGGGGTGGAGGCGGGGGGGTGTTGGTGGCAGAGTGGGGTGGAGGCGGGGGGGTGTTGGTGGCAGAGTGGGGTGGAGGCGGGGGGGTGTTGGTGGCAGAGTGGGGTGGAGGCGGGGGGGTGTTGGTGGCAGAGTGGGGTGGAGGCGGGGGGGGTGTTGGTGGCAGAGTGGGGTGGAGGCGGGGGGGGTGTTGGTGGCAGAGTGGGGTGGAGGCGGGGGGGTGTTGGTGGCAGAGTGGGGTGGAGGCGGGGGGGTGTTGGTGGCAGAGTGGGGTGGAGGCGGGGGGGGTGTTGGTGGCAGAGTGGGGTGAAGGCGAAAGTATCGAAAGTAACAAAAATGTATTTTTTACCTTAAATCACATTGCTATTTGACTAGTGTCCTTTTGTAGCCTAAATACTAAAATTTGCAAAAAAAAAAAAAAATGTGTACATTTCGGGTGTCGTGCCAGTAAATTTCAATCTGATAGGTTGGCAACACTGATGCAGTTGTGGTATTTACAGGGTTAAGTCAGCCAGTAAGAAGGCGGTGCCTCCTCCCACCTCCATCAAATGCCAAGGGGGAGGGGGGTTCTTGGGGAGCGGAGGATCGCATATGTGAAAACTACTAATCCTATCACCTCCCCATAGAGATGATCGAAGTCAGGCCTGGGTGACCACCGTGGCTCCCTCCATAGATACAGTGGATTGAGTGTAGCCATCATAGGACACAGTCTGGTCAATAGGGGGTCCCATGAACCAATACCCCCTGCTGAATCCCCAGGGAACGAACGTTGCGGGACCTTTGTGCCCCTTCAGGCAAAAAAGAAACATAATCGTGTCGGGGGCCCATTTACATGTGTGGCAGCCCTTGCCACCCTGCTGAAAAGCGGTCTGCGGCGGATTGCTTTTCAGAGGGCGATTGACAGGCGTTGAGGAGGCAAATCCTGATTCAACCCTGCAAATGCCACGCCACCGCACCGCAGTTGCATGAATTGGACGCTCCATAGCTTTGCATGGGTCGCATGCGGTGGCAGTAACGCTTGCTGATTGCAGCGCGCTGTTTAGGTTTTTTGCTGCGGCATGTGAATGGCTGCATGCTTTTGTTGGGGGACGGTAAAACCACAGCTCAACCACCTGGCTTTACCGCCCCCCTAGCGGATCACCAGCTGAAGATAAAAGCATCAAAAAGGAAACAAATGTTGCCATATGTTACTTTGTTGTCTTTGGCTTTATATCCACCTTTAAATGCGCTGTGCGCGCTGCCATGCGTCGTGCTGGATCCTGCACGGCGGTTTTGTAATGTATGGGATTAGTGGCGGCGTCTGTCATTGACTGTTTCTGTAGACATGGACCATATCGGTAATGGGATGGATTTATTTCTGGTAAAGGGATGGATAGGATTCCAGGAGAGGAGGCAGAAAATCTGATCCCTGTGGTGAAGTCATATGATGGATGGGTGCTGGGTTGCAGTATATAATGAATGGGTGGGTGTGGGGAGCAGGGTTGCAGTATATGAAGGATGGAGTTGCAGTGTATGATGGGTGCTGGGTTGCAGTGTATGGTGGATGGATGGGTGCTGGGTTACAGTGTATGGTGGATGGATGGGTGCTGGGTTGCAGTGTATGGTGGATGGATGGGTGCTGGGTTACAGTGTATGGTGGATGGATGGGTGCTGGGTTGCAGTGTATGGTGGATGGATGGGTGCTGGGTTGCAGTGTATGGTGGATGGATGGGTGCTGGGTTGCAGTGTATGATGGAAGGAGGGGGTGCTGGGTTGCAGTGTATGATGGAAGGAGGGGGTGCTGGGATGCAGTGTATGATGGATGGGTGCTGGGTTGCAGTGTATGATGGATGGGTGCTGGGTTGCAGTGTATGGTGGATGGACGGATGGGTGCTGGGTTGCAGTGTATGGTGGATGGATGGGTGCTGGGTTACAGTGTATGGTGGATGGATGGGTGCTGGGTTGCAGTGTATGGTGGATGGATGGGTGCTGGTTTGCAGTGTATGGTGGATGGATGGGTGCTGGGTTGCAGTGTATGATGGATGGGTGCTGGGTTGCAGTGTATGATGGATGGGTGCTGGGTTGCAGTGTATGATGGATGGGTGCTGGGTTGCAGTGTATGGTGGATGGATGGGTGCTGGGTTGCAGTGTATGGTGGATGGATGGGTGCTGGGTTGCAGTGGATGGTGGATGGATGGGTGCTGGGTTGCAGTGTATGGTGGATGGATGGGTGCTGGGTTGCAGTGTATGATGGATGGGTGCTGGGTTGCAGTGTATGGTGGATGGGTGCTGGGTTGCAGTGTATGGTGGATGGATGGGTGCTGGGTTGCAGTGTATGGTGGATGGGTGCTGGGTTGCAGTGTATGGTGGATGGATGGGTGCTGGGTTGCAGTGTATGGTGGATGGATGGGTGCTGGGTTGCAGTGTATGGTGGATGGATGGGTGCTGGGTTGCAGTGTATGGTGGATGGATGGGTGCTGGGTTGCAGTGTATGGTGGATGGATGGGTGCTGGGTTGCAGTGTATGGTGGATGGATGGGTGCTGGGTTGCAGTGTATGATGGATGGAGGGGGTGCTGGGTTGCAGTGTATGATCGATGGGTGCTGGGTTGCAGTATATGAAGGATGGATGGGGGAGGGGGGTGCTGGGTTGCAGTGGATGGATGCTGGGTTGCAGTGGATGGATGGGTGCTGGGTTGCAGTATATGATGGAGGGATGGGGGAGGGGGTGCTGGATTGCAGTGTATGAAATATAACGGGTCCTGGGTGTGTCTGGAAGGTGAGCAATCTCTGGGACATGTCAGGAATGTGCCCCTCCCCCCTCCCAGCTTCAGGTTTGCAATGTTCAGACACGCTGGGTTGGGCCACTGAAGGCCGGAGATTCCGAGAGATCCAAATCTTCTAGATTCTAATCCGCAGACCGTCACATTGCTGCCTTGGCCGGGATTCCGGTGTTCTGCCGTCTGACTGTAATCACAAATGAGTTGGGCGTCCAGTGAAACTGATCATCAGCCCAGTGCATAGTTGTCAGCGGTCCAAACCTTCCATTCTACAGGCTGGGGACTCTCTATCTATCTCAGATCTCTATCTATCTCTCTATCTCTCTATCTATCTATCTATCTATCTATCTCTATATATATATATATATAATTCGTATTTTTATGTTGTGCCATCTATTATAAGATGTACAATATATTATACCCTAAATAAATATATTGCCCCCAAAAATATATGCAGCACAGTAGATCCATTGGGCCAGATTCAGGTAGATGGGCGCTTCTTTACTTTGGAGTAACGTTTCTCATTTACGTTACTCCGCCGACACTTTCGGCGCAAGTACTGTTATTCACATAGCACTTGCTCCTAAACTTGCGCCGGAGTAACGATAATGCGCTGGCGTAACCCGACGCAAGTGGAAGTGGGTGTGATCATATGTAAATGATGGGCGGAGCCCAGCGCAGAGGCTTACGTTCAGCGCATCATCCACGGAGCATGCGCAGTGAGTGAGGCTCCACTCGCCCCCTTGTGCACATGCTCACAACTTCCTTCGGCACCACTTCCTTGGAAACGACAGCGCGATGTGTTCCGTTGGACGTTTAAATGCGCCATTCCGGCACTAAAGTATATCCTGCTCCCCCTCCCCGCAGTGATGTTACTTTTGTTCTGAGATGGCTGCTCCCGTTCCCCGCAAACACACAGGAGAAAGCTGAACTTTAATGGCCAGGAGCTGTCAGCCGTCATCTCGGCTATGGAGACCTATGATGTCTTCCTCCATGGCTGTTAAAAGTTGACAGACAAGCATGGACAGAGGTGTTGTCCTGCAAGTGGGGGTGCTCAGCTAGCTCTTATCGTCGGTAACGCTGCTCCTGTAGCTGCTCTCCTGCTGACCTGTGGCCGTCTGGAGTAAAGATAAAGCAGCTATTTGTAGAAATAACTTTGCGCCGGACGGACGAGATACGCGCGGCGCATGTAGCCAGCGTATGGTGCTAATCCGTTCGCGAATCGGGAAATCTCCCTCATTTGCATATTTGCAGGGGAAATCAATAGGCGCGACGGATGCGCCAAGCGAAATTATGCGCTGACGAGACTCTGGCGTCGGAAAGTTAAGCCGATCGGAAATGGCCCGTTTTCTGTCGCATCTAGTTTGGTGGGTACGGCCACATAGAAACGACGGCGCATCTTCACAGTTACGCGGCGCATATCGAAATACTCCAGCGCAAGTGTTCCTGAATCTGGCCCCTGATTTTTTATTAGAATATATACATTTTATGTAGGCTATTTTCTTTTATTGTAGTATATTAATATTTTATTTTTATATTTGAAAAAAAATATATATCTGTGTGTAGCTGCAGCACAGTGGAGCCTTATATTTTAATTTTTTTTATTATGTATCAATTTTCTATAAAGAAAAAAAATAGCCCTGAAAAGCTGACTCTGCGCTAAATATTAAAAAGTAATACATTTGATAAGAAACAAATGTAATGAAATATAATAAAAAAAACGAATACTGTATATCAGTGACTTGGTGGTAAGCACTCTAGCCCTGCGCCATTGGGATTCTTGGTTTGAATTTCAGCCAGGATAGCTGCATGGAGTTTGCATGTTCTCCCTCGGCTCTGGTTTCCTCCCCCACTACAAAGACACGCTGGTAGGTTAATTGGCTCCTGTTCTAATTTGGCCCTAATAGATACATATGTGTGAGATTGGGATCTGTAAGGAGTGTAAGCTCCTTGAGGGCATGGAATGATGTAAATGTACAATAGGTAAAGCATCGCTTATCTTGTTGGCATTTTATAAATACCTGTAATTAAAAAAAATAAAAAAAATTATTTATATATTTTTTTATTCTATATATTTTTTTTAATTATATTAGGGGAAACAAAATTAGATAGAGATGTGCGATAGATAAAAAAAAAAAAAAAAAGAGAATATATATATATATTTCTTTCCCCCTAATATAATTAAAAAAATTATATAGAATAAAAAAAATATATATAATTTATTATTATATAGGGGGGGGGAAATGAAATGGAGATTTGTGTGTGTAATATAACACACACAAATCTCCATCTCATTTTTTTATATATATATATATATTTAATATCATTGTGTGTGTGTGTATATATCTCATTTTTTTACTTGTATAGGGGGAAAAAATTAGTCTGAGGTGGGTGTGTGTGTGTGTGTATATAGCCGCGTCACGCCCTCCGAAAAAACCCGAACTAGGACCGGCTATTTTCGCCGCCTGCGCAGTCAGCTCCTGGGTCTGTGCGCAGGCGCCGAGAAAAGCCGAATGCTAATCGGCTGTTTCCGGAAGGCGTGACGCCTTATAGTGGCGACATACCGCGGTGCTCCTGGAATTCAATGATTTTATATAAAGTAAGTGCGTGCATTAAAAAAAAAAAAAAAAAACAGCATGCTGACGCCAGTATGCTGGATGGAATGAAACAAAGTGATTTTAAGGGTGGAACTCCGCTTTAAGTACTGTACCGTTATTAGAATAAACAAATCAAGTGGGGCTTCTGCGCTACTACACAGTTCTATCTAGGGTCAGTAACAATATGCAGCAAGCACAAAAATGCATACACAGCACCTAGTGAAAATATTAGTGAATAAAGTGACAGCGCAAGTTGTAGACTAAACATAACATAAATCAATACATGTGATAAAATTGTAAACTCAACAACATAAATCAATACATGTGAAAATAGTGCAACAGTGCTGAATTGTGGTGCATATGAGGTCAAAGTCCAAACAAAGTGCAACAAATATTCCAACAAGTGCAATAATTATCCGTAATGGTGAAGCAAAATAGAGGAGGATGCCCACTGATCCGAGAGTTGTGAAGAAAGACACCCACACACCGGGTCTGGTCTCCCAGAACTCTCACCTTAGGTAGGTAATATCAAAGCATCAACAGATCCTTTCACTGGCAATCTCCCGGGAGATCCTGGTCACCGCCACGGATCGGTGAAAGGTAAATGCCTGCGGTCTCAAAGGGACAGAAGGAGGAAGACAAGGAAGCCTCCAATCGTGTATTATCTTTGATACACCGTTTTAATAAAAGTAAAAACACACTTACAATAAATGAATGAAAAACGAGCCTGTATTACAGCGGTAGCCGCAGCGCAGCACAGGGGGCACGTCACTCGATGCACGTCTTTTCCCTACGCGTTACGACACTGAGTCACGTGTCTTCATCTGGGGTCCAGATGAAGACACGTGACTCAGTGTCGTAACGCGTAGGGAAAAGACGTGCATCGAGTGACGTGCCCCCTGTGCTGCGCTGCGGCTACCGCTGTAATACAGGCTCGTTTTTCATTCATTTATTGTAAGTGTGTTTTTACTTTTATTAAAACGGTGTATCAAAGATAATACACGATTGGAGGCTTCCTTGTCTTCCTCCTTCTGTCCCTTTGAGACCGCAGGCATTTACCTTTCACCGATCCGTGGCGGTGACCAGGATCTCCCGGGAGATTGCCAGTGAAAGGATCTGTTGATGCTTTGATATTACCTACCTAAGGTGAGAGTTCTGGGAGACCAGACCCGGTGTGTGGGTGTCTTTCTTCACAACTCTCGGATCAGTGGGCATCCTCCTCTATTTTGCTTCACCATTACGGATAATTATTGCACTTGTTGGAATATTTGTTGCACTTTGTTTGGACTTTGACCTCATATGCACCACAATTCAGCACTGTTGCACTATTTTCACATGTATTGATTTATGTTGTTGAGTTTACAATTTTATCACATGTATTGATTTATGTTATGTTTAGTCTACAACTTGCGCTGTCACTTTATTCACTAATACTGTACCGTTATTACATTAGTTTTCTTAGTTGGCGCAAACTTTTTCTTTTTCTATGTTTACTTGTGTTAGGTCATGTGATTGCTGCCTTCTGTGATTTAATTATCACTTTTATTGTTATTTGGGTTAGCGCAAACTTTTTTCTGTTTCATATATATATATATATATATATATATATATATATATATATATATATATATATATATATATTATATACACACAAAAAAAAAAAAAAAATGTATAAAAAATGATATATAATTTTCCCTATATAAAATAGAAAAAAATATTATTATATATTGGGGGGGGGGGGGGGGTGATTTGTGTGTATTTATATCATAATGTGTGTGTAAAATCGCATAGTGCCTGTTTAAGGACTTAACAGTAATCACTTGACTAGCTGATCCCTTCTGCCTCCCCTGCCCATCCCTCCAATGCACACGGTGCCAGCACGGCACTGGAACGGTCCTGGCAATCCGTATTGCTCTCCATGTGAGTGTCCCAGTACTTCACTAAGATCATTAATTTCCGAGCCGCCTCCATTCTAGTCCTCGGTGATGTATAATAAAAATATCTATGGGAGGTGAACTTTGGCCAAGCCGTCATATCTCTGATCACTGAGGTGATATTTTGTTTCCTTGTACCTGTGCTGTCCCCTCCCCTTTGGTAAATCCCTGGGGGGGGGGGGGGGTTGTGAGCAGCTGAGAGGGGCAGGCTGACACCACTCCTCTACTGTCTAATTAAAAGGGCTTTAATTATCGCTATTACAGCCGTCCCTGTGGGGCACGTCTTGCTTTGAGCACCTGTCCTTCCTTGCTGTTTATACCCTCTCCGGTAGAATTATTAAAGCTGAACTCCGGGCACAAAAACGTCCATGTAAATGTATTCCCTAACCACTTGTGTATATGTATTGGAAAGAAGTGGGCGCTACAAATAATAATTTTGGGCACCCCGAATATTTTGTTAAACCCCCAAACATAATATATTTTGTTAAAGAAAAACCTAGTTCAGGGGTCTTCAAACTTAGTTCAGGGGTCTTCAAACTATGGCCCTCTAGTTGTTCAGGAACTACAAGGTGGGAGCAGCCAGGTGGAGGGTGTAGGACAGGGTGGGAGCAGCCAGGTGGAGGGTGTAGGACAGGGTGGGAGCAGCCAGGTGGAGGGTGTAGGGACAGGGTGGGAGCAGCCAGGTGGAGGGTGTAGGGACAGGGTGGGAGCAGCCAGGTGGAGGGTGTAGGGACAGGGTGGGCGCAGCCTGGTGTTGGGTGTTGGGACAGGGTGGGAGCAGCCAGGTGGAGGGTGTAGGGACAGGGTGGGAGCAGCCAGGTGGAGGGTGTAGGACAGGGTGGGAGCAGCCAGGTGGAGGGTGTAGGGACAGGGTGGGAGCAGCCAGGTGGAGGGTGTAGGGACAGGGTGGGAGCAGCCAGGTGGAGGGTGTAGGGACAGGGTGGGAGCAGCCAGGTGGAGGGTGTAGGGACAGGGTGGGAGCAGCCAGGTGGAGGGTGTAGGGACAGGGTGGGAGCAGCCAGGTGGAGGGTGTAGGGACAGGGTGGGAGCAGCCAGGTGGAGGGTGTAGGGACAGGGTGGGAGCAGCCAGGTGGAGGGTGTAGGGACAGGGTGGGAGCAGCCAGGTGGAGGGTGTAGGGACAGGGTGGGAGCAGCCAGGTGGAGGGTGTAGGGACAGGGTGGGAGCAGCCAGGTGGAGGGTGTAGGGACAGGGTGGGAGCAGCCAGGTGGAGGGTGTAGGGACAGGGTGGGAGCAGCCAGGTGGAGGGTGTAGGGACAGGGTGGGAGCAGCCAGGTGGAGGGTGTAGGGAGGGGGTGGGAGCAGCCAGGTGGAGGGTGTAGGAGGGGGTGGGAGCAGCCAGGTGGAGGGTGTAGGAGGGGGTGGGAGCAGCCAGGTGGAGGGCGTAGGAGGGGGTGGGAGCAGCCAGGTGGAGGGCGTAGGAGGGGGTGGGAGCAGCCAGGTGGAGGGCGTAGGAGGGGGTGGGAGCAGCCAGGTGGAGGGCGTAGGAGGGGGTGGGAGCAGCTAGGTGGAGGGCGTAGGAGGGGGTGGGAGCAGCCAGGTGGAGGGCGTAGGAGGGGGTGGGAGCAGCCAGGTGGAGGGCGTAGGAGGGGGTGGGAGCTGCCAGGTGGAGGGCGTAGGAGGGGGTGGGAGCTGCCAGGTGGAGGGCGTAGGAGGGGGTGGGAGCAGGTGGAGGCGTAGGAGGGGGTGGGAGCAGCCAGGTGGAGGGCGTAGGAGGGGGTGGGAGCAGCCAGGTGGAGGGCGTAGGAGGGGGTGGGAGCAGCCAGGGTGAGGGCGTAGGAGGGGGTGGGAGCAGCCAGGTGGAGGGCGTAAGAGGGGGTGGGAGCAGCCAGGTGGAGGGCGTAGGAGGGGGTGGGAGCAGCCAGGTGGAGGGCGTAAGAGGGGGTGGGAGCAGCCAGGTGGAGGGCGAAGGAGGGGGTGGGAGCAGCCAGGTGGAGGGCGAAGGAGGGGGTGGGAGCAGCCAGGTGGAGGGCGTAGGAGGGGGTGGGAGCAGCCAGGTGGAGGGCGTAGGAGGGGGTGGGAGCAGCCAGGTGGAGGGCGTAGGAGGGGGTGGGAGCAGCCAGGTGGAGGGCGTAGGAGGGGGTGGGAGCAGCCAGGGTGAGGGCGTAGGAGGGGGTGGGAGCAGCCAGGTGGAGGGCGTAAGAGGGGGTGGGAGCAGCCAGGTGGAGGGCGTAGGAGGGGGTGGGAGCAGCCAGGTGGAGGGCGTAAGAGGGGGTGGGAGCAGCCAGGTGGAGGGCGTAGGAGGGGGTGGGAGCAGCCAGGTGGAGGGCGAAGGAGGGGGGTGGGAGCAGCCAGGTGGAGGGCGTAGGAGGGGGTGGGAGCAGCCAGGTGGAGGGCGTAGGAGGGGGTGGGAGCAGCCAGGTGGAGGGCGTAGGAGGGGGTGGGAGCAGCCAGGTGGAGGGCGTAGGACGGGGTGGGAGCAGCCAGGTGGTTCTTACCTTGGAGGGTAATAAAAGAATCTCTGGCTCCCTCCACTCGACAGCCTCATGGTATTTCTTCTCCTTTCTTCCTATTCAACCTCCCGCTTGGCATGTTGGGGGCTGCAGTCCTCTCAGGGAATCATCTTGGGGCCTGCTGGTATCCCTGACTACATGTCCCATAATGCTCTAGTTTCCCAGCCATTGACTCTGAATGTAGGAAATATGAGAAGGCATTGCCAGGTGAAAGCTCAGCTCAAGGAGGAGCTGAGCTGAGCTGCTGCGGCTCTCCCTGTGTCTCTTCACAGAGCCTGTCAGTTTTGGCGCCTCTTTCATGTCCTGATTGGGGGGGGGGGGGGTTCGGTATCGGCACAGCCTGCTCACTAGTTTCTCGGGAGGGGGCAATTGACCCGTTGCCCCTCCCTGGATCCGCCCCTGCATGGGACATGTAGTCCCGCAACAGCTAGAGGGCCGTAGTTTTGAGATTTCAGCCCTAGAGAATAAAATATTTGTAGTTCCAGGTTTTTTTTTTTTTTTTTGCACAAAAACGCAACAGTTCAGTAAAAAAAATAAAAAAATAAACACTAAAGTTACAGAGCTCAGCATAAATGAGTACACCTCTTTCGAAAAGTAAGATTGTAATAAATCTCTCAAACGCAAGAACAATTTCCAAAATGTTGGCAACATTTTTATAGAACATTTGTTTAGCACATTACATGAGTAATTTGGGTTAATAAAAGAACTTGGATTACAAAATCTTCAGTTTTACTCAAATTAGTTGATGCAAAAATGAGTACACCCCACAACAAAAGCTCCTCCATCTAGTATTTTGTATGACCTCTGTATTATATATAAGGAGAGCACCAAGTCTTCTAGGCATGGAAGGAACAAGTTGACGACATCGGCCTTTTTCCGTGCCTCGAGGATGACCTATTTTTTAGAGGCTGGATGGAAAGTGATGCGCGTTTCTTTAGGCGGCGTACACACGACAGAGGTTCTCGCTGGAAGCTGCATTCCAGCGAGAACCTCGGCCGTGTGTACGCTGCTGGCTCGTCCTGCCCGTCGGGAATCCCGTAGAGCGAATAGAGAGCAGGCTCTCTATTTGCTCGACGGCCCGCCTGGATGAATGGCTGGTTGCCATTCCCGACGGGCGGGTCGCCGATTTCGACGGCCAGCAGAGAACCTCGACGGGCGGAACGATGTGTTCTGCCCGTCGAGTTTCTCTGCCGTGTGTACGCGGCTTCAGAATTCCCCATAGGTGTTCCCCGATTGGGTTCAGATCAGGGGACATGCTTGGCCAGTGAATTGCTTTCACCTGGTTCTCCTTCAGAAATGCAACAGCGGCCTTAGATGTGAGTTTTGGATCATTGTCATGTTGGAAAAGTGCATGACCAAGGGCACGGGGAGTGATGGTAGCCTCTTCTCTTTCAATATAGAGCAGTATATCTGTGAATTCATGATCCCATCAATGAAATACAGTTCCCAGCAGTACTCATGCAGCTCCACAGAAGGACACTGCCACCACCATGTTTCACAGTAGGCACCATGTCTTTTTTTTTTTTCTTTGTGCTCCTCACCTTTGCGACGCCATACAGTTTTGAAGCCATCAGTTCCAATAACATTTATTTTGGTCTCATCACTCGAGTCCCAGTAGTAGTCTTCTTTTTCAGCGTTGAACCTGGCAAATTCTAGATGGGCGCTTTTTTTTTTTTGTGCATGGGGTTTAGGAGAGGCGTCCTTCGTGGACGACACCCATGCAAGCCATTCCTGCAGTGTACATAGTGGTGTGTCACGGGAAACAATCGCCCCAGTTTGGCTTTCTACCTCTTTAGCTAACTGCAGTGACCTTGCGTGGAGTTTTTCTTCAACCCTTCTCATCAGAAGATGCTCCTGTCGAGGTGATAACTTTTGTGGATGGGCCTGGAAGTTAAAAAAAAAAAAAAACAAGCTAAAACAGGGTTTGACAAATTTGTTTGGAATCTAGGAGCCAGCTAAAAAATGTTAGGAGCCAGAAACGCACCCCTTTACACCGAGCTCGCGCAATGCATGCGTGAGTAGCGCCTGCATATGAAAGCGGTGTTCAAACCACACATGTGAGGTTATCTTCGCAATTGGTAGAGCGAGAGCAATAATTCTAGCTCTAGACCTCCTCTGTAACTTAAAACATGCAACCTGTAGAATTTTTTTAAACATCGCCTATGGAGATTTTAAAGGGTAAAAATTTGTTGCCATTCCACGAGCGGGCGCAATTTTAATGCGTGACATGTTGGGTATCAATTCTGCGTAACATTATCTTTCACAATATAAAACAAATTGGGCTAACTTTACTGTTGTCTTATTTTTATTTATTTTTTATATTAAAAAAAGTAAATTTTTTTACCAAAAAAGTGCGCTTGCAAGACCTCTACGCAAATACACTGTGACAAAGTATTGCAACTACCGCTATTTTATTATCTAGGGTGTTGAAATATATATATATATTTGGGGTTTCTAATTGGATCGAAGGACATGGCAGTGAAAACACAGGGGAAGCTTCATTAGCATTGCTGGTTGTCTTGTCATGCCAACGGCCACCACAAGATGGTGCCAGAACACAGTAGGAAGCATAGGCCTGAAAGCCGCGGCCCCAATTACTGGCCAGCAGGGGTGTTGGGGGCACACGGAGACGCAGGATGGGGTATCCTGTGTCTCCATGTGCCCCCCCACGGCGCCGGCCAGTAATTGAGGCCGTGGCTTTCTGCAGGCCTATGCTTCCTTCCCCAGGCGCCAGGTCGCTAATTCTAGTCGCAATTGCGACCTGGCGCCCGGATTTCATCGAACCCTGAGCTAAAACAACCCCGAATTGCTCTCCACCAACTTGTGCTCCAAGCCTCGCTTTGGATTCAGTCTCTCTAAACATTTGACGTCACGCTCGCGAGTTTCCATCCACTGGTTCCTATTGGATGGTGTTTCAGCTGTCTCCTGGCCCAGTCTCCACCCACAGTTTGCTAGCCTTGCTGCGATCTACCACCGGGGATTCGGTTAGCGGTCACAGTCTGGGTTTTACATCTCCTTCTGGGCCCATACAAGCTGGGTCCCCCACCCCCTCCTGCTTCTGTGGATCCCGTAAGGTTGCATAAGGGTTCTACCATCGCAGCGATTCCCCAACAAGCCAGTGCAACCCTGGCTGTCTCCGTAAGGTACCACCGCAGTAGGGATCAAGTTGTTTGTCATCCATCTATGCAAGGAGATTTTTAACATTAACTGTTTTTAATTCATAATATGGTAACAATAACTCTACATATGGTTTATCCCATGGATTTCCTCTGACAATTTGTCCGCACAAATTTTTGTCCCCGACTAGTGCGTTTTTGTGGTTGTCCTTGACTGTTTGCACAAATTCTAGGCAGGCTTTTTTGTGCACGGGCTTTAGAAGAGACGACCTTCGTGGACGACACCCATGCATGCCATTCCTCTGCAGTGTACGGCGTGTTGTGTCACGGGAGACAATCGCCCCAGTTTGGCCTTCTACTTCCTTGGCTAACTGCGGTGAACTTGCATGGTGATTTTTATTTTTTTCAACCCTTCTCATCAGAAGATGCTCCTGTCGATGTGATAACTTTCGTGGATGGCCTAGAGCAGGGGGCCAAACTCAATTTCATCATGGGCTATATCAGCATTATGATTGTTCTTAACCTCTTGATGACCGAGGACATCCCTGGGACGTCCTCGGCTTTGTGCGGTGATATCGGAATGATGCCTGCAGCTATCAGTCTTCAGCCGCCGATTCTGTGCACGATGAGAATGATCAAAGCGGGGGTTCCACCGCTTGATCGTTCTTATAGGCCACGGGAGGGGGGGGGGACGTTCGTCCCCCCCTCCCGGTGCTTCTCCGGGCTCTCCCGTGCCATCGGGGGCCCAGAGAGTGACTCAGTCTGCGCTGCTGGAAAGTATAGAGATGATTGGTGACCAGATGGTCACCAGTCATCTCTATGACCGTTGGAGGCCCGGGCGCGACGTTATGACGTCACGCCCGGTACCCGGAAGTAAACAAAACTGCAATCACGGCTGTCGGCATTTGTGATCTGTGTGTGTATATGTTTGGGGGTTCTGAGTAATTTTCTAGCAACAAAATTGGCCCTTGTGTTTGCAGAACTACAAGTCCCATGAGGCATTGGAAGGCTGACAGTTACAAGCATGACTCCCAAAGGCAGAGGCATGATGGAACTTGTAGTTCTGCAACAGCTGGCGGGACACAGGTTGAGCACCCATGGCCTAGACCAGTGGTCTCCAAACTGCGGCCCGAGGGCCAGATGCGGCCCTTAGTCTGCCTTTATCCGGCCCTTGGAGCACCATCCCTCCCAATGATACGAGACACTATTCTGCCATCTAACTTCAGCAATGGAGCACCATTTCTCCCACTGACACCACTAATGGGACATTATTCCTCCCTGTGATACCAGCAATGGGGCACTATTCCTCCCCCTAACACCAGATGTTTACTCCCACTGATGCCAGGAAAATTTCCACTCCCGTTGGCCAAAGTCCGGCCCTCCAAGAGTCTGCAGGACAATATACCGGCCCTTTGTTTAGAATGTTTGGAGACCCCTGGCCTAGACGTTAAACAAAATTTGTATCCAGTTATGTTTTGTGCATTTAGAGATACGGCCAGCTCTTTTTTTTTTATTTTTTAAACAGTCTGAGCTCTTCTACATGAAGCCGTCTTTCATATCAGTATCTGGCACTTCGCCAAGCGGCACGCACATTGCACTTCTTTTTTTTTTTCTTCTTCTTCTTCTGCTATTTGGCTGTGTAACACATTTCGAAACCGAGCTTCATTTAAAGGGGCCCCGCATGTTCATCTGCTGGGAGCCTATTGGTACGTAGTCGCATAAGTTGAAAAAAATGACACAAAGTTCAACCAATAGAGAACCTCCATATAGTTGATCCAGAGGAAGTAAAGAACCCCCACCCCTCCCCTCCCCAAAAAACAACAACAATAAAGCATGATCCAATTTTCTCTGGGGTGGTGAATCGGGGAATCTGGACTTGGATAGTCCCTGGATCCACCATCCCCGGTGTCATTATACATTTTATTATCCCGTCATATCTTGGAATACTTCCATCTTTGTTGGAAGAAAAAAAAATATCGGTTGAGCCGGACTATCTCCCTCTAGGTATTTATACATGGTGATCATTTACCCCCCCCCCCCCTTATGTATTTACACATGTTGGGCCAGATCCACAGAAATTTACGGCGGCGTATCTCCAGATACGCTGCCATAAATTCAAATCTGCGCCGGCGTATCTTTGTTTTGTATTCGCAAAACAAGATACGCCGGAATTACGCTAAGATACGACTGTCGTAAGTCTCTTACGCCGTCGTATCTTAGTTATTATTATTATTATTATTATACAGGATTTATATAGCGCCAACAGTTTGCGCGGCGCTTTACATCAGGGAAGACAGTACATTCACAATACAAATTGACACAGGAGGGATCAGAGGGCCCTGCTCGTAAGAGCTTACAATCTAGAAGGGAGGGTCAAGTGGTTGCATATTTACTCTGGACGCTAAGGGCGCTTCCGTTGCTGTTCCGCGTAAAATATGCGAATGAGCTAGATACGCCGATCCACGAACGAACGTACTTACGCCCGGCGCAGTGTTTTTACGTCGTTTGCTTAAGCGTAGGTCCGGCGTAAAGTTAAACCTGCTGTATGGAGGCGTACGTAACGTCGTTAAGTTTGGACGTCGGGCCAGCGTGTCGAATTTTCCGTTGTTTGCGTAAACCGTTCGCGAATAGGGATTTGCGTAAGCTACGTTCACGTAGTTTTTTAATTGATGTTTTGTGATGTGATTTGGAGCATGTGAACTGGGATACGTCCACGGCTGGCGCTTGCGCAGTAAAAAAAAAAAAAAAAAAAACGTAGTTTACGTCAGGTCACGATTGATTTAAATAATACACGCCCACCTCTTCCCCATTTGAATTGCGCGGGCTTACGCCGGCCCATTTACGCTACACTGCCGTAACTTAGGGCGCAAGTGCTTTGTGAATACGGCACTTGCCAGTCTAACTTACGGCGGCGTAGCGTAAATACTATACGCTACGCCGCCGCAGAGATACGCGGGGCTCTGTGAATCTGGCCCGTTGATTTTACCCCCTTCTCTTCTCAAGAGAATAAATTCAGTTCCTCTAACCTTTCCTCATAGCTGAGCTCCTTCATGCCTCTTATCAGTTTGGTTGCCCTTCTCTGCACTTTCTCCAGTTCCCTGATATCCTTTTTTGAGAACTGGGGCCCAAAACTGCATATTGCAGATGGGGGTCATAGGCCCCGCACACACCTGAGCGTTTTGTAGATTGAAGATCGTGAAAACGCTACGCTCGGGTGTGAATGCAGCCTTGCTAATGATTTGTACAGGAGTATTATTTTATTTATCTATCAAAAAGAAATCCTTTTTATTTTTTTATTCTTCTAAGCTGATGTCCTTCCTGATAATTTTAATTTTTTTTATTATTATTTTATCAGGAAGGTCATCGGCTTAGAAGAATAACAAACATTATATATATATATATTTAAAAAAAATATATATATTTTAACCACTTCAGACCCGTGGTATAGCCGAATGACGGCTACAGCGTGGGTCTGAATATCCAACATGCCGTCAAAAGACGGCCGCCCATTTGGGCGTTCCCAGCGCGCGCTCTAGAGCGTGCTGCGGGGAAGCCCTGTGTTGGCCGTGTCCCTTGGACACAGCCAATCACAGATCACGGCGAACGGCCAATCAGAGTGGCCGTTTGAGATGCGATCTGTGCGGCGAATGAGAGATGATCTCACAGATCATCTCTCATTGCCGTTTTTACACAGAGACAGCGTCCTCTCTCTGGAGAGGAGGAGACCGATCTGTGTTCCTTGTACATAGGGACACAGATCGGTCACCCCCCCCCTCCCCCACAGTTAGAACACACCTAGGATACATTTAACCCCTTCCTCACCCCCTGGTGTTAACCCCTTCCTCACCCCATGGTGTTAACCCCTTCAATGCCAGTCACATGTATACAGTAATTAGTGCATATTTATAGCACTGATCGCAGTATAAATGTGAATGGCGCCAAAAATGTGTCAAAAGTGTCCGATGTGTACAGTACGCAGTACCAATAAAAATCGCAGATCGCCACCATTTCTAGTAAAAAAAAAATAATTCAAAAAAATAATTCTGTCCCCTATTTTGTAAGCTCTATAACTTTTGCGCAATTAGTCGCTTATTGCGATTTTTTTTTTTTTGATTTTTTTTACCAAAAATATGTAGAAGAATACGTATCGCCCTAAACTGTGGAAAAAAATGTTTTTTTTTTAAATTGGGATATTTATTATAGCAACAAGTAAAAAATATTGTATTTTTTTTCAAAATTGTCGCTCTTTTTTGTTTATAGCGCAAAAAATAAAAACCGCACAGGCGATCAAATAACACCAAAAGAAAGCTCTACTTGTGGGGGGAAAAAGGATGCCAATTTTGTTTTGGGAGCCACGTCGCACGACCGCGCAATTGTCAGTTAAAGCGACGCAGTGCCGGAAGCTGAAATATCACCTGGGCAGGAGGGGGGTATATGTGCCCAGTAAGCAACTGGTTAAAAAAAAATTGTTTTTATTCTTCAAAGCTGATGTCCTTCCTGATAATTAAAATAATAAATATATATATAAAAAAAATCTGTGAACTGACACATTGTATTTAGTGTCCATATAAGGTTTGTACCGAGTTCCACATGAATGTTTCCTGAAATCTGTTGCTTGTTTTTCTGGATTTTTTTCCCCCTTCAAATGGCAGGTGATACGTTAGAGCAGTAAGACGCATGTTGGAAACCGTGACAGCCGAAAGAGGTGGAGGGGGGGGTTGCTGTTGACTAGGGGGGGACCGTGGTGCAAGGATATACTTGTTATTTCCGGTTGCTTAGCAACAAAACCCTTTCAAAAGAGCCGAATCCTTATAAATAATACTCTGAAATTATCTCTCCTCCTACAGAACCCATTAACACTCCGTTGTCTGTACACAGATGAGAGAAAAAAACAAACCCAAAACCTCCTATTTGATAGATGGACATAATGGGTATAAATATATTGGTGGGCAGCGCACGACTCGCCAAAACACGTGTATTCAATGTACGAAGGATAGGAGGAGGTGAATGATTTTAAGAGGAGAGGTGGAGACGCAGCGATGGAGTTGCTGGATGTGAATTGATTTGACAGGATTGAGGGGGTGGATGGCGTGCCCACGCTGTACCCACGCTGTACCAGCTTTGTATTGCAGACACGTGAACGGGAAGGGATAACAATCTGCATTGCATAATATTGCAAAGAGGAGGAGATGCTCTGCAGAAGGATTGGCTAAAAAGAAGTCTGATGCAAGGCATGGCTGGTGGGGGCGCGGGTTCCACTCGCTGCGTGGCTGGTGGGGGCGCGGGCTCCACTCGCTGCGTGGCTGGTGGGGGCGCGGGCTCCACCCGCTGCGTGGCTGGTGGGGGGGGCGCGGGCTCCACCCGCTGCGTTGCTGGTGGGGGGGGCGCGGGCTCCACCCGCTGCGTTGCTGGGTGGGGGGCGCGGGCTCCACCCGCTGCGTTGCTGGGGGGGGCGCGGGCTCCACCGGCTGCGTTGCTGGGGGGGGCGCGGGCTCCATCGGCTGCGTGGCTGGCCGGGGCGCGGGCTCTATTAATTCCTAGGAATGTATAAAGGCCAGGATTTCTGTCGGCGAGTGTAAGGCTAGTGGTTGTTAACTTAGGAGCTGAGGGGGACACTTCAAATCTGGCCCCTGACAATACCAAAGGGCCACACACACTATATGTAACGCTGGAGAGGCGTTCCAGAGACTGCGGACTTAAAGGGTCACTAAAGGTAAACTTTTTTCTTTTTTTTTTTAAAATAACAAACATGTTATACTTCCCTCCACTGTGCGGCTCATTTTGCACAGAGTGTCCCCTAACCCTGTCTTCTGGGGTCCCTCGGCGACTGTCTCGGCTCCTCCTCGCAGCGAGCGAGCATGGTGAAAAGCGAGCGTGCTCCTGTGATACAGCGGCGGGCATAGCCGCCGACTGTATCACTCGGCTCGGCCCCCCGGCACGCCGCGTCATCTGCTGTGATTGACAGCAGCGCCAACGAATGGCTGCGCTGCTATCAATCCATCCTGCCTAGCCAATCAACGGCCAGGCTGGGAACCGAAGAGGATCACATGGAAGCACGCGGGACTTTCGAGGGGTCAGGTAAGTAAAACGGAGGTTCGGGGTGGGGGGGGGGTGGTACTGTCGTGTTTTTTCACCTTAATGCATAGGATGCATTAAGGTGAAAAACATTTACCATTACAACCCCTTTAATAAAGGTGCATACTTGCCCCCCCCCCCCAGTATAAATTCCCCATCCTAAGAGAAATTCGCCCTCCCCAGTTCAAATCCTCTCTTCCCCCAAATTCCCCCCAGCTCCCCCACCCATCATTCCCTAATCTTCCCATCCTAGCACCACTTCCTCAAATCCACAAATCTCCCCCCCCCCCCCCCCCAGGCTTGCATGATACCACAGTGCCCATGACAGTCGCTCCCTCCTGCCCACCCCTTGTGCCATACCTGTGGGATCCCTGTCGTACTAGAGGATCACTATAGTAGGCACCACTACCACAGCGTTTGCCATTCTCTTCTGGATTCCATGCCGAGCAGCCACCCTGCTGCATTGTTCACACAAGAGGTTGCTCACTTGGCACAGGTGACCATTCAGAGAGCACTTTAGGATTTGTCAATTAATGCAAGGTGTTCTCTGATTGGATAATGTGAAGATCGTGATGTATTGCTGTGCCTCTCCACCTCGTCCTATCGGAGAACACTTTGCATTTATTGGGGAAAATGGAAAGTGTTCTCTGAATGGCACCCATGCCAAGCCGGCAACATCCTGTGTTCACTAAGCAGAAGGGCATGGGAACCGGAAGCTAGCGGAGATAGCGGTGTCTATAGGGTTAGTGATTTCCAGCTTAGAGAGCCCTGGTGTCCAACTTGCGGCCCAGGGGCCGCGTGCTTCTCTTTTGGCCCCTGCAGATACTAATCTGTGTTTCACTACCACTCTGTTATAGCAGCCTCATGCAATGTCTCCAGTCTGACTGTCACTTGAAGCATATCCCCAGTCTCCAACAACTCCTATAGCAGTGGCAGCCCATCCATGGGGGCGCACGGGTGCCACCCACCATGTCCATGAGTCCAGCCCCCCTGCTCTACATACAAGGCGCCAGACCATTCCAGTGGGCACATGTGTTATTTTTTGAAGCATACGATTAGATCCAGAGGGTCTAATAGGCTTATTTTTAAAAGGGTAGGCTTGGGGTGCAGAGCACTGTGCTCTTAGTCTACCCAGTTGTGTAAGTATAACGAATGAATATTCGCTATTCTCACACTAATCCTGCTCCCGGCCATTAAGGAAGCTGGTGTCACCCGATTGGCTAAAAGGACAGGCGATCTTATTGGACGCCTAGGAGGAGAGGGGAGATGCATGGTGGAAGCCACCATGATAGAAAAGAGGACACGGGAGCCGCAGCCCACCATTCGTCACTGTAGTATAGCATATCCATAGTCTCTGACCATCTCTCGTATCATGTCTGTAGTCTGACCATCTCTTGTATCGTGTCCGTAGTCTCTGACCATCTCTCGTATCGTGCCCGTCGTCTCTGACCATCTCTCGTATCGTGCCCGTCGTCTCTGACCGTCTCTCGTATCGTGCCCGTCGTCTCTGACCGTCTCTCGTATCGTGCCCGTCGTCTCTGACCGTCTCTCGTATCGTGCCAGTCGTCTCTGACCGTCTCTCGTATCGTGCCAGTCGTCTCTGACCGTCTCTCGTATTGTGCCCGTCGTCTGACCGTCTCTCGTATTGTGCCCGTCGTCTGACCGTCTCTCGTATTGTGCCCGTCGTCTGACCGTCTCTCGTATTGTGCCCGTCGTCTGACCGTCTCTCGTATTGTGCCCGTCGTCTGACCGTCTCTCGTATTGTGCCCGTCGTCTGACCGTCTCTCGTATTGTGCCCGTCGTCTGACCGTCTCTTGTATTGTGCCCGTCGTCTGACCGTCTCTCGTATCGTGCCCGTCGTCTGACCGTCTCTCGTATCGTGCCCGTCGTCTGACCGTCTCTCGTATCGTGCCCGTCGTCTGACCGTCTCTCGTATCGTGCCCGTCGTCTGACCGTCTCTCGTATCGTGCCCGTCGTCTGACCGTCTCTTGTATCGTGCCCGTCGTCTGACTAAGCCAGGAGGAAAAAAGAGCAAGCAGAACCAACAGATGGACTCCTGGGCGTGACGTCAAGGCGTTTAGGGAGACCAGGTTCAGACCGAGGCTTGGAGCCCAGAAATGGTGGAGAGCAAGCCAAGGGAGGCAAGGAGAGGGCCTATGTGGCTGTAGTCCTGACTAAGCATATCGGTGGTGTTGGGGGGCGGCATACTTGAGGACCATCGTATCAAGAAAGTTGCTCACCACTGTTCTAAAGTGTTACTTACACGATTCCCAGTTCAGAATAAGAACTCTCTATTACAGTAAATTGGGTTACATCCCCCCCCCCCAGGTCCCTGTGTTCATCTCTGACATGTTTCTGTTCTTACAGGACAAACCTCGAAGCTCTTCAGAAGAAGTTGGAGGAGCTGGAACTGGATGAGCAGCAGAGGAAGCGCCTGGAGGTTTTTCTTACCCAGAAGCAGAAAGTTGGGGAGCTGAGAGATGACGACTTCGAGAAAGTTTCTGAACTTGGAGCCGGTAACGGTGGTGTGGTCTTCAAGGTTTCACACAAGCCCACCAGCTTAATCATGGCTAGAAAGGTAAGTCCTCAAGTTTATTTAACCACTTTTTTACCGGGCCTATTTTGGCACTTTTCTCATTCATGTAAAAATCAAAATTTTCTTGCTAGAAAATTAATCAGAACCCCCAAACATTATTTATATATATATATGTGTGTGTGTGTATATATATATTTTTTTAGCGGACACCCTAGGGAATAAAATGGCGGTCATTGCAACTTTTTTTCTGTAAAGCTTTTGCGCAAACCAATCAATATATTTTTACCAACAAAAATGTAGAATACGTATCGGCCCAAACTGAGGATTTTTTTTTTTCTTTATGATTTTTTTGATGGATATTTATTGTTGCAAAAAGTAAAAAATATTGCATTTTTTTTTTTTTTTTATTGATGCTCTATTTTTGTTTTATAGCGCAAAAAATAAAAACGCACACGTTCATGTAGTTCAACCAAAATACATAGGTTCAGTTAGTTATCATTGCAGGTCTTCATTTTTATCATTTGCTTCCCTTGCAGCTGATTCACCTGGAGATAAAACCGGCAATCAGGAGCCAGATTATCCGAGAACTGCAGGTTTTACACGAGTGCAACTCCCCTTACATTGTGGGCTTTTATGGCGCTTTCTACAGTGATGGAGAGATCAGTATCTGCATGGAGCATATGGTGAGTTAACCGTAAGGACTGTGTGGGGATGACCTGTTCGGAGCAGGGTTGTCAATAATGGAGGGGAACCCATTCTGGTAGTGGATAAGTGGGAATATTGGAGGGCGGGGGCGGGGAAGACCAGCTTGGGCACCACCTGGAAGTGTTAGAGCTTTGCCCATTCTAAATGGGCAAGTAATCGGCCATAGAAGAGTGCAAATGGAGCTTCTACAGGTACCTTCATCTGATTCCTTCCTTCCTTCCTTCCTTCCTCCCTCCCTCCCTCCCTCCCTCCCTCCCTCCCTCCCTCGTCCTTTCCTTCTTTCCTTCTTCCTTCCTTCCTTCCTTCCTTCCTTCGTCCCTTCCTCTCTCCTTCTTTCCTTCCTCTCTCCTTCTTTCCTTCCTTCCTTCCTTCTTTCCTTCCTTCTTTCCTTCCTTCCTCTCTCCTTCTTTCCTTCCTTCCTTCCTTCCTTCCTTCTTTCCTTCCTTCCTTCCTTGCTTCGTCCCTTCCTTCCTTGCTTCGTCCCTTCCTTCCTTGCTTCGTCCCTTCCTTCCTTGCTTCGTCCCTTCCTTCCTTGCTTCGTCCCTTCCTTCCTTGCTTCGTCCCTTCCTTCCTTGCTTCGTCCCTTCCTTCCTTGCTTCGTCCCTTCCTTCCTTGCTTCGTCCCTTCCTTCCTTCCTTCCTTCCTTCCTTCCTTCCTTCCTTCCTCCCTTCCTTCCTTTCCTCCCTTCCTTCCTTCCTTCCTTCCTTCCTTCCTTCCTTCCTTCGTCCTTTCCTCCCTTCCTTCCTTTCTTCCCTTCCTTTCTTCCCTTCCTTCCTTCCTTCCTTCCTTCGTCCCTTCCTTCCTTCGTCCCTTCCTTCCTTCGTCCCTTCCTTCCTTCCTTTCCTCTCCTCCGTCCCTTCCTTCCTTCCTTCCTTCCTTTCCTCCGTCCCTTCCGTCCCTTCCTTCCTTTCCTTCCTTTCCTCCGTCCCTTCCGTCCCTTCCTTCCTTTCCTTCCTCTCCTCCGTCCCTTCCTTCCTTCCTTCCTTTCCTCTCCTCCGTCCCTTCCTTCCTTCCTTCCTTTCCTCTCCTCCGTCCCTTCCTTCCTTCCTTCCTTTCCTCTCCTCCGTCCCTTCCTTCCTTCCTTCCTTCCTTCCTTTCCTCTCCTCCGTCCCTTCCTTTCTTCCTCCGTCCCTTCCTTTCTTCCTTCGTCCCTTCCTTTCTTCCTTCGTCCCTTCCTTCCTTTCTTCCTTCGTCCCTTCCTTCCTTTCTTCCTTCGTCCCTTCCTTCGTCCCTTCCTTCGTCCCTTCCTTCCTTCCTTTCCTTCGTCCCTTCCTTCGTCCCTTCCTTCGTCCCTTCCTTCCTTCCTTCCTTTCCTTCGTCCCTTCCTTCCTTCCTTCCTTTCCTTCGTCCCTTCCTTCCTTTCCTTCCTTTCCTTCGTCCCTTCCTTTCCTTCCTTCCTTTCCTTCGTCCCTTCCTTTCCTTCCTTCCTTCCTTTCCTTCGTCCCTTCCGTCCTTTCCTTCCTTCCTTTACTCCGTCCCTTCCTTCCTTCCTTTCCTCTCCTCCGTCCCTTCCGTCCTTCCTTCCTTCCTTTCCTCTCCTCCGTCCCTTCCTTCCTTCCTTTCCTCTCCTCCGTCCCTTCCTTCCTTCCTTTCCTCTCCTCCGTCCCTTCCTTCCTTCCTTTCCTCTCCTCCGTCCCTTCCTTCCTTCCTTTCCTCTCCTCCGTCCCTTCCTTCCTTCCTTCCTTCCTTTCCTCTCCTCCGTCCCTTCCTTCCTTCCTTCCTCCGTCCCTTCCTTTCCTTCCTTCCTTCCTTCCTTCCTTTACTCTCCTCCGTCCCTTCCTTCCTTCCTTTCCTCTCCTCCGTCCCTTCCTTCCTTCCTTTCCTCTCCTCCGTCCCTTCCTTCCTTCCTTCCTTCCTTTCCTCTCCTCCGTCCCTTCCTTCCTTCCTTCCTTCCTTCCTTCCTTCCTTCCTTCCTTCCTTCCTTCCTTCCCTCTCCTCCGTCCCTTCCTTCTTTCCTTTCCTTTCCTTTCCTCTCCTCCGTCCCTTCCTTCCTTCCTTCCTCTCCTCCGTCCCTTCCTTCCTTCCTTCCTTTCCTCTCCTCCGTCCCTTCCTTCCTTCCTTTCCTCTCCTCCGTCCCTTCCTTCCTTCCTTCCTTCCTTTCCTCTCCTCCGTCCCTTCCTTCCTTCATTCGTCCTTTCCTTTCTCCCTTCCTTCCTTCCTGCTTCCCTCCTTGCTTTGTAGTCCTTACCTTCCTCCCTCCCTCCCTCCCTTCCTTCCTTCCTTCATCCCTTCCTTCCTTCCTTCCTTCATCCCTTCCTTTCTTCCTTCCTTCATCCCTTCCTTTCTTCCTTCGTCCCTTCATCCCTTCCTTTCTTCCTTCGTCCCTTCCTCCCTTCCTTCGTCCCTTCCTTCATCCCTTCCTTTCTTCCTTCGTCCCTTCCTTCATCCCTTCCTTTCTTCCTTCGTCCCTTCCTCCGTCCCTTCCTTTCTTCCTTCGTCCCTTCCTCCATCCCTTCCTTCCTTCCTTCGTCCCTTCCTTCGTCCCTTCCTTCCTTTCTTCCTTCCTTCCTTTCCTTCCTTCCTTTCCTCCGTCCCTTCCTTCCTTTCCTTCCTTCCTTTCCTCCGTCCCTTCCTTCCTTTCCTCCGTCCCTTCCTTCCTCCCTTCCTTCCTTTCCTCCGTCCCTTCCTTCCTTCCTTTCCTTCGTTCCTTCCTTTTCGTCCGTCCCTTCCTTCCTTCGTCCCTTCCTTCCTTCCTTCCTTCCTTCCTTCCTTCCTTCCTTCCTTCCTTCCTTTCCTTCGTCCCTTCCTTCCTTCCTTTCCTTCGTTCCTCTCCTCCGTCCCGTCCTTCCTCCCTTCCTTTCCTCTCCTCCGTCCCGTCCTTCCTCCCTTCCTTTCCTCTCCTCCGTCCCGTCCTTCCTTCCTTCCTTTCCTCTCCTCCGTCCCGTCCTTCCTTCCTTCCTTTCCTCTCCTCCGTCTGTTCCTTCCTTCCTTCCTTTCCTCTCCTCCGTCCCTTCCTTCCTTCCTTCCTTTCTTCCTTCGTCCCTTCCTTTCTTCCTTCGTCCCTTCCTTTCTTCCTTCGTCCCTTCCTTCGTCCCTTCCTTCCTTTCTTCCTTCCTTTCTTCCTTCGTTCCTTCCTTTCTTCCTTCGTCCCTTCCTTCCTTTCTTCCTTCGTCCCTTCCTTCCTTTCTTCCTTCGTCCCTTCCTTCCTTTCTTCCTTCGTCCCTTCCTTCCTTTCTTCCTTCGTCCCTTCCTTCGTCCCTTCCTTCGTCCCTTCCTTCGTCCCTTCCTTTTGTCCCTTCCTTCCTTCCTTTCCTCCGTCCCTTCCTTCCTTCCTTCCTTCCTTCCTTCCTTCCTTTCCTCCGTCCCTTCCTTCCTTCCTTTCCTCCGTCCCTTCCTTCCTTCCTTTCCTCCGTTCCTTCCTTCCTTTCCTCCGTCCCTTCCTTCCTTCCTTCCTTTCCTCCGTCCCTTCCTTCCTTCCTTCCTTTCCTCCGTCCCTTCCTTCCTTCCTTCCTTCCTTCCTTCCTTCCTTCCTTTCCTTCGTCCCTTTCCTCCGTCCCTTCCTTCCTTCCTTCCTTCCTTCCTCCGTCCCTTCCTTTTCTCCGTCCCTTCCTTTTCTCCGTCCCTTCCTTTTCTCCGTCCCTTCCTTCCCTTCCTTTTCTCCGTCCCTTCCTTCCCTTCCTTTTCTCCGTCCCTTCCTTTTCTCCGTCCCTTCCTTCTCTCCGTCCCTTCCTTCCCTTCCTTTTCTCTGTCCCTTCTTTCCCTTCCTTTCCTCTCCTCCGTCCCTTCCTTCCTTCCTTCCTTCCTTTCCTCTCCTCCGTCCCTTCCTTCCTTCCTTTCCTCTCCTCCGTCCCTTCCTTCCTTCCTTTCCTCTCCTCCGTCCCTTCCTTCCTTTCCTTCCTTCCTTTACTCCGTCCCTTCCTTCCTTTCCTCCGTCCCTTCCTTTCCTCCGTCCCTTCCTTCCTTCCTTTCCTCCGTCCCTTCCTTTCCTCCGTCCCTTCCTTCCTTCCTTTCCTCCGTCCCTTCCTTACTTCCTTCCTTTCCTTCGTCCCTTCCTTCCTTCCTTCCTTTCCTTCGTTCCTTTCCTCCGTCCGTTCCTTTCCTCCGTCCCTTCCTTCCTTCCTTCCCTTCCTTTTCTCCGTCCCTTCCTTCCCTTCCTTTTCTCCGTCCCTTCCTTCCCTTCCTTTTCTCCTTCCCTTCCTTTTCTCCGTCCCTTCATTTTCTCCGTCCCTTCCTTCCTTCCTTTTCTCAGTCCCTTCCTTCCTTCCTTTTCTCCGTCCCTTCCTTCCTTCCTTTTCTCCGTCCCTTCCTTCCTTCCTTTCCTCTCCTCCGTCCCTTCCTTCCTTCCTTCCTTCCTTTCCTCTCCTCCGTTCCTTCCTTCCTTCCTTCCTTCCTTTCCTCTCCTCCGTCCCTTCCTTCCTTCCTTCCTTCCTTTCCTCTCCTCCGTCCCTTCCTTCCTTCCTTTCCTCTCCTCTGTCCCTTCCTTCCTTCCTTTCCTCTCCTCCGTCCCTTCCTTCCTTCCTTCCTTTCCTCTCCTCCGTCCCTTCCTTCCTTTTTTTCCTCTCCTCCGTCCCTTCCTTCCTTCCTTTCCTCTCCTCCGTCCCTTCCTTCCTTCCTTTCCTCTCCTCCGTTCCTTCCTTTCCTCTCCTCCGTCCCTTCCTTCCTTCCTTCCTTTCCTCTCCTCCGTCTCTTCCTTCCTTCCTTCCTTCCTTTCCTCTCCTCCGTCCCTTCCTTCCTTCCTTCCTTTCCTCTCCTCCGTCCCTTCCTTCCTTCCTTCCTTCCTTCCCTCTCCTCCGTCCCTTCCTTCCGTCCCTTCCTTTCCTCTCCTCCGTCCCTTCCTTCCGTCCCTTCCTTTCCTCTCCTCCGTCCCTTCCTTCCGTCCCTTCCTTCCCTCTCCTCCGTCCCTTCCTTCCGTCCCTTCCTTCCTTCCTTTCCTCTCCTCCGTCCCTTCCTTCCGTTCCTTCCTTCCTTCCTTTCCTCTCCTCCGTCCCTTCCTTCCGTCCCTTCCTTCCTTCCTTTACTCCATCCCTTCCGTCCCTTCCTTCCTTCGTCCCTTCCTTTCTTCCTTCGTCCCTTCCTCCGTCCCTTCCTTTCCTCCGTCCCTTCCTTCCTTCCTTTCCTCCGTCCCTTCCTTTCCTCCGTCCCTTCCTCCGTCCCTTCCTTCCTTCCTTTCCTCCGTCCCTTCCTTCCTTCCTTCCTTTCCTTTCCTCCGTCCCTTCCTTCCTTTCCTCTCCTCCGTCCCTTCCTTCCTTTCCTCTCCTCCGTCCCTTCCTTCCTTCCTTCCTTTCCTCTCCTCCGTCCCTTCCTTCCTTCCTTCCTTTCCTCTCCTCCGTCCCTTCCTTCCTTCCTTCATCCCCCTTTGTTCTTCCTTCCTTCTTTCCGTTTCGTCGTTCTTGTCGCAGATTTCTTGATACATTGTAGAATAAGTTGTGTTGGAGTGATCAGAGTGGGCTTATTGTGTGTTTTCAGAAGATTTTAACAATCTTATTTAATTCCGGTATTTCCATTCCCTTCAGGATGGCGGTTCCCTCGATCAGGTGTTGAAGAAAGCAGGAAAAATCCCAGAGAAAATTTTGGGGAAAGTCAGCATTGCAGTGAGTATTGTGTATGTCCCTCTGAGCTCTGCAGGCAGAGGACGGGTATCATAATAAACAGAACAATGTCCCGGTACATCCTGCCCCTTCACCACCACTATCTGCTCACCGCCTACAAACCACCCACAAGGTCTATCTGCACATTGACACAAATCGGGTGTATTTGCAGGAACACAAAATCCATCTCTCCCCCTGCTGTCAGAATGGGGGATCTGCTTTGTTTACATAGGCAGACCCCCCCCCGTTCTATTTAGTTTACAGACAATCTGCAGGTGCCGAAGGACATGCGCAGCACCTGCAGATCGGCTTCTCTGCTGTTGCTTATCAAAGCATTTCTCTCTTTGTGGGTGTAGAAATCTGATGGGTAGCCTGATCTGATGGAACAAAGGCTCTGTGAAATGTGTGACACAGCAGTGCCTACTCACAGGGCATAGTGACTACCTGTCACAGAATTCAGGGAAGGAAATGTGTGGAAGTCTTCAAAAAAACTTCAAGATGGTTCAGATTAATAGGAGGGGGAGAAATAATTGGAATACAATGTGGAAGTGAATATAGGATTCTACATTGTGACTATAGATCTATTTTTATCGAAGCCCGTGGTCTTTGTATGGTAATATGCGGGGGGGGGGGAGGAGAAATGTCATCAGGCCGGTACAAATGATGGATGTTCTCCTTTTTTGTTTTGTACATGACAGGTAATTAAAGGGCTGACCTACCTGCGGGAGAAACATAAGATCATGCACCGAGGTAAGGACCTACCTACGAAACTTTTATAAATACAAGTTCAGAGCACACCTAATACAATAGGGATTGCCTACCCTGGGTTGGTGCTGTGGGGATTGCCTGCCCTGGGTTGGTGCTGTGGGGATTGCCTGCCCTGGGTTGGTGCTGTGGGGATTGCCTGCCCTGGGTTGGTGCTGTGGGGATTGCCTGCCCTGGGTTGGTGCTGTGGGGATTGCCTGCCCTGGGTTGGTGCTGTGGGGATTGCCTGCCCTGGTTTGGTGCTGTGGGGATTGCCTGCCCTGGGTTGGTGCTGTGGGGATTGCCTGCCCTGGGTTGGTGCTGTGGGGATTGCCTGCCCTGGGTTGGTGCTGTGGGGATTGCCCGCCCCAGGGTTGGTGCTGTGGGGATTGCCCGCCCCGGGGTTGGTGCTGTGGGGATTGCCCGCCCCGGGGTTGGTGCTGTGGGCATTGCCTGCCCCGGGGTTGGTGCTGTGGGGATTGCCCGCCCTGGGGTTGGTGCTGTGGGGATTGCCCGCCCTGGGGTTGGTGCTGTGGGCATTGCCCGCCCTGGGGTTGGTGCTGTGGGCATTGCCCGCCCCGGGGTTGGTGCTGTGGGGATTGCCCGCCCCGGGGTTGGTGCTGTGGGGATTGCCCGCCCCGGGGTTGGTGCTGTGGGGATTGCCCGCCCCGGGGGTTGGTGCTGTGGGGATTGCCCGCCCCGGGGGTTGGTGCTGTGGGGATTGCCCGCCCCGGGGGTTGGTGCTGTGGGGATTGCCCGCCCCGGGGGTTGGTGCTGTGGGGATTGCCCGCCCCGGGGGTTGGTGCTGTGGGGATTGCCCGCCCCGGGGGTTGGTGCTGTGGGGATTGCCCGCCCCGGGGGTTGGTGCTGTGGGGATTGCCCGCCCCGGGGGTTGGTGCTGTGGGGATTGCCCGCCCCGGGGGTTGGTGCTGTGGGGATTGCCCGCCCCGGGGGTGGTGCTGTGGGGATTGCCCGCCCCGGGGTTGGTGCTGTGGGGATTGCCCGCCCCGGGGTTGGTGCTGTGGGGATTGCCCGCCCCGGGGTTGGTGCTGTGGGGATTGCCCGCCCCGGGGTTGGTGCTGTGGGGATTGCCCGCCCCGGGGTTGGTGCTGTGGGGATTGCCCGCCCCGGGGTTGGTGCTGTGGGGATTGCCCGCCCCGGGGGGTTGGTGCTGTGGGGATTGCCCGCCCCGGGGGTTGGTGCTGTGGGGATTGCGATACCTCACTTGTGTGGTTTGAACACCGTTTTCATATGCGGGCGCTACTCGCGTATGCGTTGGCTTCTGCGCGCAAGCTTGTCAGGAGGGGGCGATTTAAAAAAAAAAATGTTTTGGGTTTTCGTATTTATTTTTACCAATTTTTAACACTAAAATAAAAAATAAATAAAAAATTATCACTTTTATTCCTATTACAAGGAATGTAAACATCCCTTGTAATAGAAAAAAGCATGACAGGTCCTCTTATATGAGATCTGGGGGTCCAAAAGACGTCACATCTCATATTTAGGCTTAAATGAAAAAAAAAAAAATGTAAAATGTCATTTTTCAAATGACATAAAAAAAAGTCTCTTTAAGACGCTGGGCGGGACTGACGTTTTGACGTCACTTCCGCCCAGCAGAGCTACGGGGACGGTTGAGGGAAATTTTTCCCTCACTCGCATCCCCACTGAGCACAGGAGAGGACCCGATCGCCTCCGCCGCTACCGACGGCTCCGGAGGGCGCGGGAGGGGGGGGGGCCTCGCCCGCCACCGATAACGGCGATCTCGCGGCGAATCCGCCGCGGAGGCCGCCATTATTGTTGGACCGACCGCCCACTGAAGAGATGGATACCTCGGTTGTGGCAGCAGCTGCTGCCGTTACCGAGATATCCATCTTTAAAGTCATGACGTATGACGGCGGTGGGTGGTCGGCAAGTGGTTAATGTTTTTGATCCATTGAAAAAAAAAACACGCTAAAGTACGCCAACGTAGAAAAATGCTAAAAAACGGTAATAAGCGATATTGAAAAAAAAACATTAAAAAAATGCAATGCTAGTGGTGTTTTTTAAAACATTTAACGTCCAGTGTAAAACCTTGGATTGCAAGTATAATTCGTTCCAGAAACATGCTTGTAATCTAAAGCAACGTTTTTCAACCAGTGTGCCGCGGCAAAATGACCCCAAATATTGGCAGCTATGGCTGCTATCTAATGCAATGTTTTTCAACCAGTGTTGGTTGTTGTGCAGCTCTGACAGTTCTTCTTTCAGTGTATGTGTACACATGTCTGTTAGTGTGTGTGTGACAAAAGTAGTTCTGATGGTACAGGAATAGGGGGGTCAGGATTAAAAGTAACATACATACAGACAGATGTACGTGTGCCTGTTTGTGTGCGTGCGCATCTGTCTGTATGTATGTTACTTTTAATCCTGACCCCCCCTATTCCTGTACCATCAGAACTACTTTTGTAGGGTTCGAGATAGCAGCAAGGACTGCTGCTCCTTTGAAAAGCAATTTGTGTTCATATCGCTTTTCAGGGGCATTTGTCAGCCAGTAAAGAGGCATATCTTGCCTCCTCACCACCTGTTTTAAGCCCGTAAATGCAATGCACACAGTTGCGGGGTAGTTGCAGTGCAGCCCCATTCACCCTGGGTGTATCTCTATGTCTCCAGCCACAGCATGTTTACACCCCCAGCTGTTGCCTCTGCAGCTAAAGGGGCAAAAGTTGGGGGTGGTAAAAACAGCTCAACCATGTGGTTTTACTGCCCCTCCAGCCTGACATGTGAACAAGCTCTTGGTTCTGTGTGGAATGCGTGCTGCGTGTAGGGCAGCCCATTCATTTCCCTACCCGCAGTAATGCGGGGAAAGAAGTCCCCGACCCTTTTTTTTTTAATTGTGCCACAACAAAAGCAACCCATGTTTGCCAATGGATGGGGCACCATTAAGAATTAATGGCACCCCTAAAGAGCAGAGCATTTGTCTGTGTGTCAAGAACAAGCGCGATTTTGCGCGTGTTCCGCAACACACATCGACGTGAACCAAGTCTTGGACAGGGGTGCCTCAAGACTGAAAATACTTTTCAAGGGCGCCCCGACTGGAAAAAGGTTGAGAAACACTGATCTAAAGCACTTGTATATCAATTTTTTTTTTTTACAGGGTATAAAAGAGAAGAGAGGCACCTCTAAGTGTAAAATGTTGTACCTTCATTAAATGTAACCATATTGCTACACTTAGAGATAATATATACAGTACAGACCAAAAGTTTGGACACACCTTCTCATTCAAAGACTTTTCTTTATTTTCGTGACTATGAAAATTGTAGAGTCACACTGGAGGCATCAAAACTATGAAGTAACACATGTGGAATTATATACATAACAAAAAAGTGTGACACAACTGAAAATATGTCATATTCTAGGTCCTTTTGCTTTGATTACTGCTTTGCACACTCTCTGCATTCTCTTGTCACCTGAAATGGTCTTCCAACAGTCTTGAAGGAGTTCCCAGAGATGCTCGGCACTTGTTGGCCCTTTTGCCTTCACTCTGCGGTCCAGCTCACCCCAAACCATCTCCATTGGGTTCAGGTCCGGTGACTGTGGAGGCCAGGTCATCTGGCGCAGCACCCCATCGCTCTCCTTCTTGGTCAAATAGCCCTTCCCCCGCCTGGAGGTGTGTTTGGGGTCATTGTCCTGTTGAAAAAAAAATGATGGTCCAACTAAACGCAAAGCGGATGGAATAGCATGTCGCTGCAAGATGCTGTGGTAGCCATGCTGGTTCAGTATAAATCCCCAACAGTGTCACCAGCAAAGCACCCCCACACCATCACACCTCCTCCACCATGCTTCACGGTGGGAACCAGGCATGTAGAGTCCATCCGTTCACCTTTTCTGCGTCGCACAAAGACACGGTGGTTGGAACCAAAGATCTCAAGTTTGGACTCATCAGACCAAAGCACAGATTTCCACTAATGTCCATTCCTTGTGTTCTTTAGCCCAAACAAGTCTCTTCTGCTTGTTGCCTTTCTTTAGCAGTGGTTTCCTAGCAGATATTCTACCATGAAGGCCGGATTCACACCGGAGTCTCCTCTTATCAGTTCTTCTAGAGATGTGTCTGCTGCAAAAGGACCTAGAATATGACATATTTTCAGGTGTTTCACACTTTTTTGTTATGTATATAATTCCACATGTGATACTTCATAGTTTTGATGCCTCCAGTGTGACTCTACAATTTTCATAGTCATGAAAATAAAGAAAACTCTTTGAATGAGAAGGTGTGTCCAAACTTTTGGTCTATACTGTATATAATATAGTGGTTCTGGGGAGTCTGGTATAGGGGTATCTAAGAGAGAAGGAGGTGAACTGAGGATGCAGCTAATCAAGCATGATCTGTGCTTGATTAGCTGTAGCGAATGACAGGGGGGAGACATTGGGGGATGTAATAGGCCCCCCAATGTCTTCATAAAGAGGATCTGTCCCCTGCCACCACATATGGGACTTGATGGCCTCCTTGTGATGGCAATAAAGGTAAATTAGGGGGCGGGGGGGAAGTTGACAACCGGCTGAAATGTGAACAATGTATGGCCAGCCGTAGTCCCCGGTGTGTACTGATTCCCCCCCCCCCCCATCCATTGCTCGATGTATGGAGACGTGTATTCAGCATTTAAATGGCTCCGGTCTCATGGGCGTTGTATGACGGGTTGCTTTGCATCAATCTTCAACTCCTCATTCATCTAAATGGCTCCTGTGGGGGGATGTTGGACACATCCAGAAACACATATTTTAATGCAAGCGCTGCATACGCTTCAGTTTTAATTATTTATACGCCGTGCTTCCAAAAAATACTCGCCTATAAAACACAGAGATAAGTAAAGCGGCTTCTTTCATAAGTGTTATGGATTGTGACTTCAATCTTGGAATGAGCCGGAACTCGGGTTCTGCACTTTATTTTATTATAGGTATTTATGTATTGTCGTCATATTATGTCACGTCAGTCCCCGCCCTCAGAGCTTACAATCTAAAGTTCCTATCGTGTGTGTGTGTGTGTGTGTTTTGGGCTCAATTTAGACAGGAGCCAATTAACCTCCCAGGCCATCCAGTATTCCAGGCCTCTACAAAATCCGGGCGCCCGGTCGCAATTGCGACAAATTGTGACCTGGCGCCTAGGGAAGCCTGCAGAAGGCCGCAAAGCCGTGGCCTCAATTACCGGCCGACACGGGACGCGATCGTGGCAGGGCCGTGCCCGCTGGTAATTGGGGCCGCGCCTTTGCGGCCTTCACAGAAGGAAGCTGAGGCCTGCAGAAGGCTGCGGCTTTGCAGCCTTCTGCAGGCCTCAGCTTCCTTCTGTGATCTGGTGCCATCTTGTGGTGGCCGTTGGCATTTCAGGTTACATTACATTGCAAAACAGCAGTTCTAATGTGTTTTTTCACTGCCATCTCCTTCCCTCTAATTAGAACCCCCAAACATTATATGTATTTTTTATCCTAACACCCTAGAGAATAGAATGGCGGTCGTTGCAATACTTTGTCACACCGTATTTGCGCAGCGGTCTTACAAGCGCACTTTTTTTGGGGAAAAAATACTTTTTTTAATTAAAAAATAAGACAACCGTAAAGTTAGCCCAATTTTTTTTATATTGTGAAAGATAATGTTACGCCGAGTAAATTGATACCCAACATGTCACGCTTCAAAATTGCGCACGTTCGTGGAATGGCGACACATTTTTACCCTTTAAATTCTCCATAGGTGACGTTTAAAAAATTCTACAGGTTGCATGTTTTGAGTAACAGAGGAGGTCTGGGGCTAGAATTATTGCTCTCGCTCTAATGATCGCGGTGATATCTCACGTGTGTGGTTTGAATACCGTTTACATATGCAGGCGCTACTCACATATGCGTTCGCTTCTGCGCGCAAGCTTGGCGGGACGGGTGCGTTTTTTGGCTCCTAGATTACAAGCAAATTTGTCAAACCCTGCAGTATTCTGTCATTTGTCATAAGCCGTTGGGTCTCAGGGAAGTGACATTCCCAGCTTGGCGTTATGCCGGCCACACACTATACGAAAAATCGGCCGAACCCATTTTCGAAAAACGAACATTCGGCCGTGAGAGCAAACAATGGTTCCATCATGTAACGACCGATAAATCGTTCAGTGAATATAAATTGATGCATTTTTTTTGTTCGTATTCTTTTTACATATACTTAGTTCTTGTCCTTGTTTTTTTTGGGGCTCAAAAACGCCCCAACGATTATCGATTTTTGTGCCCATTAACCACTTCCAGACCGCCGCGCGCCGATATACGTCTGCACTTTGAAGCGGGATATTTCTGTTATGGCAGCTGCTAGCATAACCCAGGTATCCTCCTTTTTAGCCGGAGGTCGGGTTTCCGATAATGGTGTCTCTGCTGCGTATTCGCTGCAAGATCATGTTTAACCACTTCCTTACTGGGCATGTAAACCCCCTTCCTGACCAGGTGAAATTTCCGCTTGCGGCACTGCGTCGCTTTAACTGACAATTGCGCGGTCGTGCGATATGGCTCCCAAACAAAATTGGCGTCCTTTTTTCCCCACAAATAGAGCTTTCTTTTGGTGGTATTTGGTCACCTCTGCGATTTTTATTTTTTGCGCTATAAACAAAAAATTTTGAAAAAAAATACAATATTTTCTTTCTCGTACATCACGGGACACAGAGCGGCATATTCATTACTATGTGGGTTATATGGAGTACCTTCAGGTGTGGACACTGGCAATCTTCAAACAGGAAGTCCCCTCCCTATATAACCCCCTCCCCTAGAGGGAGTCCCTCAGTTTTTTCGCCAGTGTCTTAGGTGTTGGTCACGGAATAGCTTTGCTCCACATCCTTTGGGATTAAGGGCGGGCTAACCGGATCTGTCCAAGGAGCCTCAGTGCCAAAGTGGACAGTACCCGGGCCCCAAACCGTGGGGTTTTGCCTATAATGCTCCTCTTTGGAGGGCTGGACCCTGGGCCCAGGACTTGGAGTTTGCAAAAAACCATAAGGTTCCTGTTTTGCCAGGGTGCTATATAGGTCCAGGACAGTGGGTACCTTCATAGGACCCCAGGGCCTGAAGGTCTACTACGCTACCCACGGAGATGGGAGAAGACTGGATCAGTTTGCTGGTCAAACATCCTGCAGCATGGAGCAGGTAAGGGGGAGCCTGCGGGACTTGGTTCGACAGCAGGCTCCCCGGGGTAACCTAAAAGGGGGGATAGCCTGAGTATGCTCTGCATGGGCAACCGTGATCACTATGTCTAAAAGACAGGATGACACCCTTTCTCCCCCCATCACTAGGCCCCCCTGTCTAAAGGTGTTGCTAGCTAACCTGCTGTTTCTTCCTAGAGGCTAGTAAAGGATCCTTAGGGGCCTTGAGAAAGTCCTACCTGGCCGGGAGTTTTGAATCTGCCGCCGTTTCTGCGCCATGGATCTCCAGCAGCGCGGCTCCTCCATGTTCTTCCTGTTTCCGGGTACGCGCGCGCGCGCGTGCACGCGCGCGTCTTATTGACGGTTTCGCGCCATCCAGACAGGAGGGCGGGGGGGGGCGGGCCTGCGGCGTCATACAGGGGCGCGCCCTTCTGCTGTTATAGACAGCAGGCCTTGTCAGGGCTCAGTCTGTGGCTGATTTTTTCAAGGAGAGGACGCAGGGCGGCAGAACAGTGACTCCCGGTGGCGGAAGAGGGGTAGTACATATGGACTTTGTCCCAATGTCTTTATTGTTAAGCCAAAAAATCCCCCTTATTTGACAGCAGGTTGGAGGCTGGCAAACTTAAATTAGGGTCATTGTATATGGTCAAAGAAAATATATAATATATAATTATTTAAAAAAAAAAAAAAAAAAAAGAAAAAAGACCAACATACGGGCCCATCAGTTTGTGGGGACACTAGTGATCTACTCTCCCCTAAACTCTGGAATTGTACTCCTGGCCACTACAGTCTGTTGTGTGGGCGGAGTCCCTCGATTTTGTATTATGGCTTCCAAGGGTTCGGGGTCAAAGGGTACAAAAAAGACCAAAAAACAAAAGGGTTCCCTTTCTGATTCTGATATGCCGATTCTTTCCCCGCAGCTTATTAATTTAAGAAGCGCCTTGGATGAGCCATTAGGGGGATCTGGTGCGGAGGCTGGCCCAGATCAGCCCAGCCCTGTGTTTATCACAGAGGAGATGCTAGCCGTATCCCTAGGGGGGCTAGAAGAGAGAATAGCAGCATTGATCGCTAGAGCTATTCCTGGTAAGAAACGGGTTAGATCCCCATCACCAGGGGGTGTATCCTCAGATGCTGAGATTCTCTCTCTGGAGGAATTAGAATCACAGGAGGATCAACTGGACCTGAACCAAGAGGGTTCAGGGATGGAGGGGTCTACCTCTGAGGAACCATTTTCAGACTCCCAGACAGAGAGACTGTGGGTACAGTCTTTGACGGACATGGTCCGCTCGGCATTTAGTTTGCCATTGCCAGAACCTCGGGTTCCTCCGGTATCCTCTCTGGGCTCTTTGAGAGCCCCGTTAAGCAACGCAGTGTTTCCGGTCCATCCTCTCTTGGAGGAATTGATCTTTCGGGATTGGGTACGGCCGGACAGGGTTTTTCTGCCACCGAAAAGATTTGCGGTCATTTATCCCATGGAGGAAAAATTCTCCAAGAGATGGAGGCTCCCAGTAGTGGATGCAGCCATCTCATGTGTGAATAAATCACTAACTTGCCCGGTGGAAAACATACATATGTTTAAAGATCCGGTTGATAAAAGATTAGAAACACTTTTAAAAGCATCCTTTGCTACGGCAGGAGCAGTGGTGCAGCCAGCGGTAGCTGCAATTGGAGTTTGTCAGGCATTAAAAGACCAGACAAAAGAGATGTTAAAAGACATGCCTACCCAACAAGCAGAAGAGTTTGCTGACATTCCCAGAGCTCTGTGTTTTGCGGTAGATGCTATAAAAGATTCCATCCAGCAGGCTTCTCGTTTATCACTATGTTTGGTACACATGAGAAGGCTCTTATGGTTGAAGAACTGGGCGGCAGAACCCCCATGCAAAAAGCTTCTGGCAGGATTTCCCTTCCATGGAGGACGACTCTTCGGAGAGGATCTGGATAAATATATTCAGACTATTTCAAATGGCAAGAGTACCCTTTTACCGGTAAAAAAGACATTCCGGGCTCCTACATTTAGAAGGCAGCTTTTTCCTGTCTCGGGGCCCTCTAATTCCAGGCAGTATCGACGGCCGCCTGCGCGATCCAACGGTAACAGTAGATCGCAGGGACAAACCCCTGGGGGTAAGAAGCCGTGGTATCGCAAACCGTCAAAGACAGCCCCTAAGTCTGCCTTATGAAGGGGCGCCCCCACTCTCACGGGTGGGGGGAAGGCTTCGTCTCTTCTCAGAAGTTTGGGAAGCCAAGATCCCCGACAATTGGGTCCGGGCATCTGTAACCACAGGTTACAGACTGGAGTTTCTAAGGTATCCTCCGCCTCATTTTCAAGAATCAAGGCTACCAAGGGATCCAGCAAGGAAGGCCTCAATGCTGGCAGCTTTGGATCACCTGCTTTGCCAGGACGTAATTATAGAAGTGCCAGCCCAAGAGCAAGGCCTAGGTTTCTATTCCAATCTCTTTGTCATACCAAAGCCCAACGGCGATGTCAGGCCAATTTTGGACCTAAAGAGGTTAAACGGTTATCTAAGGGTGCGGTCCTTCCGGATGGAATCCATCCGGTCAGCAGCCGCCGCGCTTCAGAAGGACGATTTTCTGGCCTCCATAGACATAAAAGATGCTTACCTTCATGTACCAATCTTTCAGTCGCATCAAAGGTTTTTACGCTTCGCGGTCGGGCAGCGACACTTCCAATTCAGGGCGCTCCCTTTCGGGCTGGCCACGGCCCCCCGGGTATTCACGAAGATCCTAGCCCCAGTTCTGGCCAATTTAAGAATCCAAGGAGTCACAGTCCTAGCATACTTGGACGACCTTTTAATTATAGATCATTCACGGACGGGTCTGCAGAAGGCAGTAAACCTCACGGTTCGGTACCTCGAAGAATTCGGCTGGGTCCTAAACCAGGGAAAGTCAGCATTCCAGCCTACAAAGCAGTTGGAATACCTCGGCATGAGGTTAGACACGGAACGTCAAAAGGTGTTCCTGCCCCTTGTAAAGATCAGGGCGATCAAGGGGTTGGTTCAGTTGGTTATAAACAAGAAAAGACCAACTATTCGCCTGTGTATGCGATTACTAGGCAAGCTAGTGGCCACATTCGAGGCAGTACCATACGCTCAGATCCACACTCGCGTCCTACAGGCAGCCATTCTAGCAGCCTGGGGCAAGAGGGCACATGCCTTAGAGTCCCCTTTGACGCTATCATCAAGGGTCCGACAAAGCCTGGCCTGGTGGTTGAACCCTCAGAACCTTCTAAAGGGAAGATCCTTCAGCCCTGTTGTCTGGAAGGTAGTTACCACAGACGCCAGCCTGGCAGGCTGGGGGGCGGTCTTCGAGGGGTTCTCCCGCCAGGGAACTTGGGTGAAAGCAGAGAGGCAGCTCCCCATCAATATCTTGGAAATCAGAGCTGCTCGCCTAGCCCTGTTGGCATGGACCTCCAGATTAAAGGGGTTCCCGGTGAGAATCCAGTCAGACAATGCCACGGCGGTGGCATACATAAACCACCAAGGGGGAACCAGGAGCCAGGCCGCTCAAAGGGAAGTGAACTTGATTTTTCAATGGGCAGAGGTTCATGTACCCTGCATTTCAGCGATATTCATTCCCGGAGTGGACAACCTGCAGGCAGACTTCTTAAGTCGCCAGAGTCTGTTGCCAGGGGAGTGGTCTCTGCATCCCCAGGTCTTTCAGACAATCTGCCAGAGGTGGGGAACGCCAGACGTAGATATAATGGCATCCAGGTTCAACAAGAAACTAGACAGGTTCGTGTCGCGAGCGAGGGATCCTATGGCCTGCGGAACCGATGCGTTGGTTTGCCCTTGGCATCAATTCAAACTTCTATATGCATTTCCTCCACTACAGTTACTCCCCCGCCTTTTGCGCAAGATCAGAGTGGAGCACAAGCCAGTCATTCTAATAGCTCCAGCTTGGCCCCGGAGGGCTTGGTACTCGCTAGTCCTGAATATGGCAGTGGGAGACCCTTGGACTCTTCCGCTACAACCAGACCTACTCTCACAAGGTCCGATCCTCCACCCTACATTACAGCGTCTAAATTTGACGGCCTGGAGGCTGAATCCCTGATTCTCAGGGGTAGGGGTCTGTCTAGGCAGGTAATCCCTACCCTGATTAAGGCTAGAAAGCCGGTCTCCAGGGTAATTTATTACAGGGTGTGGAGGAACTATATAGGCTGGTGTGAATCCAAAAGATGGAATTGCCGCAAATATACTATTGATAGGGTGTTAAGTTTTCTCCAGCTAGGAGTGGATAAAGGCCTGGCACTAAGCACAATCAAAGGACAGATCTCGGCTCTGTCAGTGTGGTTTCAGAGGCCGCTGGCCACCCACTCGCTGGTAAAGACCTTCTTACAGGGGTCTTGCGTATTAATCCTCCTGTCAAGGCACCAGTTTGTCCTTGGGACCTAAATCTTGTCCTGTCCACTCTACAGAAACAGCCTTTTGAGCCTTTGGCTGAGATTCCTTTACTCTTACTGACAAGAAAATTGGTTTTCTTGGTCGCCATAGTTTCGGCCAGGAGAGTGTCAGAATTAGCAGCCTTATCATGTAAGGAACCATATCTTGTTCTGCATAAGGACAGGGCAGTTCTCCGGCCCCATCCTTCCTTTCTACCAAAGGTTATATCCAAATTTCACTTAAACCAGGATTTGGTACTTCCATCCTTCTTTCCAAAACCTACGTCTAGAAAGGAGGGGTTGCTGCATACCTTGGATATTGTCCGGGCCATGAAGGCCTATCTTAAAGCTACAGAAAAGATCCGGAAAACAGATGTGTTATTCGTTCTACCAGATGGCCCCAAGAAGGGGCAGGCAGCTGCAAAATCCACCATCTCAAGATGGATTAGACAATTAATCATTCAAGCCTACGGGTTGAAGAGGTTGCCTCCTCCGTTGTCGGTAAAGGCCCATTCTACCAGGGCCATGGGCGCCTCCTGGGCAGCACACCATCAGATCTCTATGGCTCAGATATGCAAGGCGGCAACGTGGTCATCAGTCCACACGTTTACAAGGTTTTATCAACTAGACGTGAGAAGAAATGCGGATGCTGCCTTTGGTCAGGCAGTACTACAGGCTGCAGTTTGAAATCCTCGGGATCAGAAACACCCTTGGTTATAAAAAAAAAAAAAAAAAAAAGTTTTTTCTTGACTAAGTTGGAATTATTATTATGATTTGAGTTTATCTCTAAATTGAATCCTTCTTTGGAAGATGTCTCCCTCCCCTCATTAAAGCATTGCTTTCGGACATCCCACATAGTAATGAATATGCCGCTCTGTGTCCCGTGATGTACGAGAAAGAAAAAGGGATTTTTAAATACAGCTTACCTGTAAAATCCTTTTCTTGGAGTACATCACGGGACACAGAGCTCCCACCCCTCTTTTGGGTGACCATTTTGGGAGGCATACTGCTTGCTACAAAACTGAGGGACTCCCTCTAGGGGAGGGGGTTATATAGGGAGGGGACTTCCTGTTTGAAGATTGCCAGTGTCCACACCTGAAGGTACTCCATATAACCCACATAGTAATGAATATGCCGCTCTGTGTCCCGTGATGTACTCCAAGAAAAGGATTTTACAGGTAAGCTGTATTTAAAAATCCCTTTTTTTACTTGTTGCTATAAAAAAATAGCCCAATTTAAAAAAAAAAAAACAGTTTAGGCCGATACGTATTCTTCTACATATTTTTGGTTGAAAAAAAAAAAAATCGCATTAAGCGACTGGTTTGCGCAAAAGTTATAGCGCCTACAAAATAAGGGACAGAATTGTTGTTTTTTTTTTTTTTTACTAGTAATGGCGGCGATCTGCGATTTTTATTGCGACTGCGACATCATGGCGGACACATCGGACACTTTTGACACATTTTTGGCACCATTCACATTTATACTGCAATCAGTGCTATAAATATGCACTAATTACTGTATAAATGTGACTGGCAGGGAAGGGGTTAACACTAGGGGGTGAGGAAGGGGTTAATGTGTTTCCTGCATTGTGTTCTAACTGTGGGGGGAGGGGGGGTGACCGATCTGTGTCCCTATGTACTAGGAACACAGATCGGTATGCTCTCTCTATGACAGGACGCTGTCATTGTGAGAGCCGGCAATGAGAGATGATCTATGAGAGATCATCTCTCATTCGCTGCACAGATCGCATCGCAAACGACCACTCTGATTGGCCGTTCACGGCGATCTGTGATTGGCTGTGTCCAAAGGACACGGCCAGTACACAAGTTCCCCGCTGCGCGCTCTGGAGCGCGCGCTGGGAACAAGGAAAGGGGCTGCCGTGAAAACACGGCAGCCCGGAGATTTAAAACCACCCTGCGGCCGCATATAGTCGTACGGCCGTAGGGAAGTGGTTAAGGGTGGCAGGAAAGGCCGCCGCTCTTCCGTGCCTTCTGCCGTTTTTCCGGACCTGCCGGCGGAGCCGATCGGGTCTTTCCTGTGGCTGGATGTGGAGACGAGTGAGGGGAAGATGGTCCCTACCCGTCTCTATACTGCAGCAGGGCGGAGGCGACGTCACTTCCACCCATAGCTCTTCACCACTTAAAGGGGATGTTCCCCTAAAAATAAACTTTTAACATTGCCTGTTTCTTCTTAACATGTAGAATCGGCTGGTAGTTTAAAAAAAAAACACCCGTACATACCATTTTCGGCATGTAGTCTCACCGCCGCTTCCGGGTCTGGCGGCCGGGGACAGGCATCCGATCGACGCATACAGCGCGTCACGAGATGCCGAAAGAAGCCGAACGTTGGTGCGGCTCTATACGGCGCATGCGCACCAACGTTCGGCTTCTTTCGGCATCTCGTGACGCGCTGTATGCGTCGATCGGATGCCTGTCCATGAAGTAGGCACGCCCATCCCCGGCCGCCAGACCCGGAAGCGGCGGTGAGACTACATGCCGAAAATGGTATGTACGGATGTTTTTTTTTAAACTACCAGCCGATTCTACATGTTATTAAGAAGAGACAGGCAATGTTAAAAGTTTCTTTTTAGGGGAACCTCCCCTTTTAGACCCGGACCATTATGCAGGTTAAGGACCTTGTTCCTTTTTGCGTCGCTTTAACTGACAATTGCGCGGTCGTGCGACGTGGCTCCCAAACAAAATTGGCGTCCTTTTTCCCCCACAAATAGAGATTTCTTTTGGTGGTATTTGATCACCTCTGCGGTTTTTATTTTTTGCGCTATAAACAAAAATAGAGCCACCAATTTTGAAAAAAAATCAATATTTTTTACTTTTTGCTATAATAAATTTCACCAAAAATATATTTAAAAAAAAAAACTTTTTTCCTCGCTTTAGGCCGATACGTATTCTACATATTTTTGGTATAAAAAATCGCAATGCGCGTTTATCCATTGGTTTGCGCAAAATTGATAGCGTTTACAAAATAGGGGATAGTTTGATTCCATTTTTATTAATATATATATTTTTTTTTTTTACTACTAATGGTGGCGATCAGTGATTTTTTTTTTTTTTTGTGACTGCGACATTATGGCGGACACATCGGACAATTTGGACACATTTTTGGGACCATTGTCATTTTCACAGCAAAAAGTGCTATAAAAATGCACTGATTACTGTGAAAATGACAATTGCAGTTTAGGAGTGAACCACTAAGTGTGACCTCATATGTGTTTATAACTGTAGGGGGGGCGGGGCTGGACGTGTGACATCATTGATCGTTCTTCCCTATATCAGGGAACAGACGATCACTGACATTGCCACAATGAAGAACAGGGAAGGTTTATTTACACTCGCCTCTCCCCGTTCTTCAGCTCCGGTGACCGATCGCGGGCGCAGTCACAGAGCTGAAGAACGAGTCGCAAAAGTGCCGCCGGCGAGCTCGTGACCCCACGGCTGGGTTTAAAGAGACACGTACAGGCAGGTGATTGTGCCCAGCAGTGCCATTCTGCCGATATATTGGCGTGAATGGGTCCTTAAGTGGTTAAAGGGACATTTTTTTTTTATTTTTTTTTTCCAAAATGACAACTTTTTTTTTTATTGCATTTTAGTGTAAATATGAGATGTGACGTCTTTTTGACCCCCCAGACTTCATATTTAAGAGGACCTGTCATGCTTTGTTTCTATTACAAGGGATGTTTACATTCCTTGTAATATGAATAAAAGTGACACAAATTTTTTTTTTTTAAAAGAACAGTGTAAAATAAACTTTCATTTTTATTTTTTAAACGTGCCCCGTCCCACCGACCTCGCGCACAGAAGCGAACGCATACTTGAGGAGGGTCCGCATAGGAAAACGGTGTTCAAACCACACGTGAGGTATCGCTGCGATCGGTAGAGCGAGAGCAATAATTCTAGCCCTAGACCTCCTCTGTAACTCAAGACTTGCAACCTATAGAATTTTTATAAACGTCGCCTATGGAGATTTTTAAGGGTAAAAGTTTGTCGCCATTCCACGAGCGGGCGCAGTTTTGAAGCGTGACATGTTGGGTATCAATTTACTCGGCGTAACATTATCTTTCACAATATAAAAAAAAATTGGGCTAACTTTACTGTTTTCCTATTTTTTATATAAAAAAAAATAAGCATATTTAAAAAAAAAAAAAAAAGTGCGCTTGTAAGACCGAGTAAATACGGTGTGATATAAAGTATTGCAATGACCGCCATTTTATTCTCTAGGGTGTTAGGAAATAAATGTATGTTTTGGGGTTCCAAGTAATTTTTTTGCAAAAAACTGTCTAAATTACCAAATTTCTTCATATAGTGTATGGCCAGTAGGGATGAGCCGAACATACTCGGGTTCGGTTCGCACCAGAACGGTCGAACAGACCGACCGTTCGCGCGAACATTTAGAACCCCATTGAAGTCTATGGGACCCGAACGTTCGAATTCAAAAAACGCTCATTTTAAAGACCAATATGCAAGTTATTGATGGAAAACGTCTTTGAGAACCCGGGTCTTGTCCCAGGGAACATGTATCAATAGAAAAAAAAGTTTTAAAAATGGAAGTTTTTTCAGGAGCAGCCATTTTAATGATGCTTAAAGTGAAAAAAAAAAAAAATCCTTTTAAATATGGTACCTGCTGGGTGGTGTCTATAATAGTGGCACATGTTTAGAAATGTCCCTGCACAACATGAGATTACTCTCAGAAAAAAGTAATTTAATACTGCTTGCGGCTTTAATGTAATGGTTGGTGCTATGTAACTAAATAGTCGCAGTCACACCAACTGCGTTCAGGTGGTATTAAACAGCAACCGCACAGTAATAGCGACTGCGCTGAAGTGCTATGTAACAAAATCGCAGTCACACCAACTGCGTTCAGGTGGTATTAAACAGCAACCGCACAGTAAGAGCAACTGCGCTGAAGTGCTATTTAACAAAATAATCGCAGTCACACAAACTGCGTTCAGGTGGTATTAAACAGCAACCGCACAGTAATAGCGACTGCGCTCAAATGCTATTTAACAGCATACAAGCAGTGACACCAACTGCGTTTAGTTGCTATTAAACAGCAGACACGCAGTAAGAATGTCTGCGTTTCTGTGCAATTCAATAGCCCAGTTGCATTAACAGCGACTGCGCTTCTGTGCAAATAAATTGCACACGGTCAGTAACAGGTAATGTGTGCAATTAACTAACACACATTGAATAACACAGACTAATATTTTAAACCTAATCCCTAATGCAGGCAATACAAAACGGTAGAGCACTGCATGTAGAACAAACTCCTGCCTGACAGATACTAATAGAACATCTAGCTAAGCTATACAGTTTATAAATATATTGACAACTCCTAGGGATGTGAATATATTCTCTACAAACTGTAAATGTAACTATACTGACTAGACTTCCTACTCTATCTATCTGGTAGAAAAGACACAGTGGCCCAGATTCACAGAGAATTAGATTCTCGTAGAGTATCAGAAATACTCTACGCTGCCGTTTTTTACCTGGCTCTACGTGGAATCCAGGTAGATTTTGTCCAGTAAACGACGGCGGCGTAGTGTATTTCTCCCGTCGCAATCCATCTGCGCGAGTAGGGGGCGTGAAGCATTTAAAATAGGCGCGTTCCCGCGGCGATCGAACTGCGCATGCTCCGTTCACAAATTTCCCGCCGTGCATTGCGCGAAATCACGTCGTTACGTCGTAGTAGCGTCGTTTACGTACATTCCTATTCCCGAACGAGTTACGTTAAAAAAAAAAATAATAATTTCAAATCGCCGCGGGAACGACGGCCATACTTTACATGGGTTACGCACTGTTAGACCAGCAAAAAGCTCCTCTAACATTACGTAGCCAAAAAATTACGTAGGCGATTGCGAGGGACACTCGTACCTTCGTGGATCGCCGTAAAAACTCATTTGCATATCCCGATGCATGAAAACGATGCAAACTCCTCCCAGCGGCCGCAAAAATATCGCAGTGTAGATCCGAAGGCTTACGAGGACGTAAGCCTCTCGGATCGAAGCCCGAAGCCGCCATATCGTGGTTTGAGGATTCAAACTAGTGATACGGCGCGCGAAATTTGAAATTACTCCTGTCTAACACCAGTTAGACAGGCGTAATTGCTCTGTGAATCTGGGCCAGTGTCTCTATCTCTCTATCTCTGTCTGTCTGACTTGCTTTCTTTAACGAAGCCTTTTATGGTGTGGGGCGTGTACTAATCCCCCTGAGCCATAATTGGCCAAAGCCACCCAGGCTTTGGCCAATTATGGCTCTTCGTTTTTGGCGCGCTGTGATTGGCCAAGCATGCGGGACATACAGCATGCTTGGCCAATCATCAGCGCTCAACGCCGCAGTGAATTATGGGATGTTTTACGTCACTCGAATTTGGCGCGAACGACCTGTTTTGTTCGGGTTTCGTCGAACGATCGAACGACCAGCATTACTTTGTCATCATGTGATCATCCCCTGGAAACATTGTAACGGATAATATGGATACATTCCAGTGTGACATCCCAACTGGGTTCAAAGTTTACTTTTTTGGGAAGGGGAGTGTCCTAGAGAGGCGACGCCTTCAGCTTGCAGTTTTTACTTTGGTAACCTGTGATCATCCCTGGAAACATTGTAACTGACAGAACAGATGTATTTATTTTTATTGCAGGTATTTATATAACACCGTATTTTGCATATTCTATATTCACATCATAAAAGTGTTATGAAATGTAAATCTTGCTGGAATGAGACGCCACTGATTGCCATTCTATTCTGTACATTATTTTATTAGTTATTTACATAGAATCATATATATATATATATATACAGAATCATATATATATATATATATATATATATATATATATATATATATATATATATATATATATATATATATATATACACACTATATGTGTGTATATATAATCTCGCTATCTATATCCAGTATAATAAAAGGAGTGTGTGTGTGTGTGTGTGTGTGTGTGTGTGTGTGTGTGTGTGTGTATATATATATATATATATATATATATATATATATATATATATATATATATATATATATATATATATATATATATATAATTTATATATATTTATATATTTATTTTCATTACAATCAAAGGCCTGGCTCACACCTATGCAATTGTTGGTGCTTTTTGCAGAAACGCACTATAGTCAATTTACCATGGAGTACCTTGATGTAGATCAGCGCTCTCCAAACTTCTATTGTCCTTCAGACTTTAGGGGGGCCAGACTATAGCCAGTGGAAGTGGAAATTTTTCTTGGCATCAGTGGGAGTAAACCTTTCCACATTTGGTGGCGGGAGGAAGAGTGTCCCGTCGTTGGTGTCGGCGGGGGGAAGAGTGTCCCGTCGTTGGTGTCGGCGGGGGGAAGAGTGTCCCGTCGTTGGTGTCGGCGGGGGGGAAGAGTGTCCCGTCGTTGGTGTCGGCGGGGGGAAGAGTGTCCCGTCGTTGGTGTCGGCGGGGGAAGAGTGTCCCGTCGTTGGTGTCGGCAGGGGGGAAGAGTGTCCCGTCGTTGGTGTCGGCGGGGGGAAGAGTGTCCCGTCGTTGGTGTCGGCGGGGGGAAGAGTGTCCCGTCGTTGGTGTCGGCGGGGGGAAGAGTGTCCCGTCGTTGGTGTCGGCGGGGGGGAAGAGTGTCCCGTCGTTGGTGTCGGCGGGGGGGAAGAGTGTCCCGTCGTTGGTGTCGGCGGGGGGGAAGAGTGTCCCGCCGTTGGTGTCGGCGGGGGGGAAGAGTGTCCCGCCGTTGGTGTCGGCGGGGGGAAGAGTGTCCCGCCGTTGGTGTCGGCGGGGGGAAGAGTGTCCCATCACCGGATAAAGACAAGCAAAGGGCCACATCTGACCCCCGGGCCACAGTTTGGAGACCACTGATGTAGCCATTACCTTAATTTGAAGAGGCCCAATTACCACCGTTGTCAGCCTGTGTGTGTGTGTATGGGGCTGTTGTGTACTACAGGAGGGCTGGCCGCAATGTTTTGCGGAGGGGAATAGGAGGGAGCGTGTGAGTTTCTCGGAGTATCTGTAGAGTTAATTGCCCCCGTGGGAAATGCTTTTAGAGCCTCTGTCTCCTAGTAACTGAGATGTATTGTTAGAGGAGAGAATGTAGTAAATGGCGGGTTTACACCGGGTCCAAGCCGCCTGCACTATCGCAGCTGCGTTCCCCTATCCAGCAGGAAATGCGACTTAAAGGCGTGATCAGCCCAATAACACGAATATAATATATTGCAGCTTACCAATCCTTCGATGTGGTGGCTGCATTCGTTTTTCTCTTTTCTGCTTTTTTCTTTTTTTTTTTTTTTTCCTATCTGGTGATCTGACCAGTAAAACACTTCCTGTCTTAGGATGTCTCCACTCTGCTCAGTGTCACCTCCTCGCACCTGATTTAAACTTATTTTTTGGGGGGAAAACCAACTTTATTGATACAAAGCACATCTTGCATGACAGTCACTGACATCAGTCAGCAAAGATACAGTTGCATATGGTAAAATGCATAGGTTTTTTTTTTTTGTTCACCTAGATACCGTTGCATATACATTTGCTTGGTCATAAGAACACTTTAGCATATTGATATAGCACACCCTTCGGGTGAAGCAGAATCGGACACGTGTTTCTCCATCCTCCAGCCACCTGTCCCATATTTTGGAGTACTTTTGTGTGGAACTCCTGTGTGTTTAAATCTGGCTTTTTAAGTATCCTTAAAGTGGAGTTCCACCCATTTTTTTATGTTTGTCTGTGCTGCATGCCCTAATCTCATAGTGTTCAGAATGGACCATTTTTATTTATTTTGTTGCTTGTAAATACCTTTTTTATTTTGTAGTCCTTCATTACTTCCTCCTCCTTATTAGCCTAGGCTATTAAGTCACATGGCTATTTGCAAGGGTTTCTGGGATAGGCATCATGTTTCCCAGTAGTCCTTGCAAACCTGACTGAAACCTAGTGTGCAGCACTGAGCATGTGCGAGATATGCAAAGCTGAAATCCAGGAAGTCATACAGTCTGGCTTCATGATGCCCACACTTAAGATGGCCACAGTCTATTTCTAGATTAAAATGGATAAAATATATCTAAATGCTGTAACAACCTAACAAAACAGACCTTAGTTTACAGACTAACTTTACTAGAATACATTAAAGAGGAGGTTCACCCTAAATATACTCTTTCCCATGTGATCTAGCATACTGGCGTCAGCGCCAGTATGCTGTGTTTTTTTTTTTTTTTTAAATCCCCCACTTACTGTGTAATCTTTATTTTGTATTTCTTTCCCCCGCGGTGGATGGCGCCTGTATAGCCCATCACGGCTTCCGAAAATAGCCGATTTTGGACTCCGGTTTTTCCGGTGCAATGTGGCGCCTGCGCACAGACCTAGGAGCTGACTGCACAGGCAACGTATTTCTCCGAGTCCTATTTCGGCTTTTTTCGGAGGGCGTGACGCGCCATAGCCGTAGGACTCGGAGAAATACGGCGCCTGCGCAGTCAGCTCCTAGGTCTGTGCGCAGGCGCCGCATTGCGCCGGAAATACCCGAGTCCTAATTCGGGTATTTTCGGAAAGCCGTGACGCGTTATACACGCGCCATCCTCCCCTGGGGAGATAAATCAAAATTGAAGATAATGCAGTAAGTGGGGCATTTAAAAAAAAAAACAGCATATTGGCGCTGATGCCAGTATGCTGGATCACCTGGGGGAGGGCAAATCCTGCATCTATCTCTGGGCGATCACCTTTCCTGCTAAAAACAGTGTTTCAAGAAGGAAAATTGTATGATATTTATCAAACTCAACGTCAGGCAGTAGTCCCAGAATACACAACTTGGGGTCAAGTACCACAGGGAAGCCCATATTATCATGCAAAAAGCGAACCACCTGTGTGCCGTATGTCTGTCTGAATATTTGTACAGCTCCAAATAAGATGATAAAATGTAGCAAGAGTGGACTGACACAAGCGACAGGTTGGATTGGAGGTGCGTTGGAACTTGGCCAACCTCAGTGGTGTTAGGTAGGCTCTGTGAACAATGTAAGTTTGTGTCAGTCTATCTCCGCTATTCTCAACCAGGGTTCCTCCAGAGCTGGCTAGGGGTTCCTTGAGCTGTGGCTGATTTACCTCCCGTTTGATGGTGCCTACACAGTTCTGAGCCAATTCCACTTGGAGGAGCCAGTGGTATTACACCAATGATCTTCATAGTTCTCTGTAAGGGGGGGAATTCTTAACATTCTTAACACTACTGTAAAAAAGGGCATTCTCACTGACCAAAGTAAGGGGCATTGTTCCCACTGACCCCCCCCCCCCCCTCCCAATAAATAGATTTTATCAGGGGTTCCCCGAGACCGGAAAATTATTTTTAGGGTTCCCCAGCGGTAAGAAGGTTGAGAAAGGCTGGTCTATCTGATAGCTTAGGGGATGCAGTCTTGGTTCCCTCAAGTATTTCGTCCCAGTCTGCACCTTCTATTGGGCCTACATCGAGTTCCCAAGCCGTTTAACCACTTAAGGACCGCCTACTGCACATTTACGTCGGCAGAATGGCACAGCCGGGCACATCAACGTATATATACGTTGATTTTAGTACCCAGCTGTGGGTCGCGGACCCGCGACCCGGTCCGAAGCTCCAGGACCGGGACCGCGGGATTCGCGGACCCGATCGCCGCTGCAGTGCGGCGATCCGTCCCTGGAGCGGAAGAACGGGGAGAGCCGTGTGTAAACACGGCTTCCCTGTGCTTCTCTGTGGCCGTAGCATCGATCGCGTCATCCCTGTAATAGGGGGATGCGATCGATGACATCACACCTACAGCCACACCCCCCTACAGTTGTAAACACAACACATAGGTCACACATCCCCTACAGCGCCACCTGTGGTTAACTCCCAAACTGCAACTGTCATTTCCACAGTAAACAATGCAATTTAAATGCATTTTTTGCTGTGAAAATGTGTCAAAATTGTCCGAAGTGTCCGCCATAATGTCGCAGTCACGAAAAAAATCGCTGATCGCCGCTATTAGTAGTAAAAAAAATAATAATAATAAAAATGCAATAAAACTATCCCTTATTTTGTAAACGCTATAAATTTTGCGAAAACCAACCGATAAACGCTTATTGCGATTTTTTTTTTTTTTTTTTTTTTACCAAAAATATGTAGAAGAATACGTATCGACCTAAACTGAGGAAAAAAATTTTTTTTTTATATATTTTTGGGGGATATTTATTACAGCAAAAAGTAAAAAATATTGCATTTTTTTTTTTAAATTGTCGCTCTATTTTTGTTTATAGTGCAAAAACTAAAAACCGCAGAGGTGATCAAATACCACCAAAAGAAAGCTCTATTTGTGGGGAAAAAAGGACGCCAATTTTGTTGCGAACGCGCAATTGTCAGTTAAAACGACGCAGTGCCGAATCGCAAAAAGGGGCAAGGTCCTTTACCTGCATTTTGGATCCGGGTCTTAAGTGGTTAAAGGGTCACTAAAGGAAAAAAAAAAAAAAAACATTTTTTTTTTTTTTTTGCTGAAATGACTGTTTACAGGGTATAGAGACATAATTAACTGATTCCTTTTAGAAATGATTAAAAATAGATAAAAATTAATCATATAATGTACCTGCAGTTTAGTTTCACTTTTAAACTGGTTTCATGTTTCTGTGAAGTAGAGAGACGCACAGAACAAAAACAAACAAATCCAGGGCAGTGTTATGTTTTTAAAATGAATCTGATTGGTTCTGAGGAGTTTTAGACACACAGTAATGACAGCTTGGACCACAGTGAAAAGCTGCCATGAGATTTTTCATAAGGAGCCAGACAAGCAGGAAGTGTGGAGATCAGAGAAGTATTACAGCAACTTTAAAGCAAAAACGAACAATGAGAACATGAAATCAGGACTGCAGTAAGGTAAAGGAAGCTATTTAGCTAAAAAGAAAAATTCATTTAGTGATCCTTTAAGCCTTCTGAGAGACGGCTACTATGCCTCTGCGCCTGATGGTGTAGTACAGGTGCGAAATAAGCTTTGAGGGATCACTCCCCAGAACAATACCCAGCAACGGCGGGGGTTCCGTCTCTACATCCAGAGACGGTAGCTGGGTTCTGAGTGCATGACGGAGTAGCAGGTATTTAAGTGCTATGGGAGCGAAAATTCCTCTATAAGTGCCTGAAATTGTTTGAATCCAGGGTTTGATAGGACTTGATGTAGGTAGATTATGCCCTATCTAGCCCATACCACCGAGTCGGGAATCTCTGAGTTCTGGCATATGGCTGTTAAGCCACAGGGGGGTATGAGAATAACATTTCCCAACATTTTTTTTTTTTTTTAAGGGATATTTCCCATATTCATTGATGATGCCATAACATTCCCGAGTTGTGCCTTAACCTCTTGACCACCGAGGACGTCCCTGGGGCTTTGTGCGGCGATATCTGAATGATGGGAGCAGCCACAGGCATCATTCAGATATCCATCTCTTCAGCCGCCGAATCTCTGCACCTTAAGAACGATCCGCCGCTCGATCGTTCTTATAGGCAGCGGGAGTCATCCTCCCGGTGCTTCTCCGGGCTTTCCCATGCCATCGGGGGCCCGGAGAGAGAATCGGCTGGCGCTCGGCGAAGAACCATAGAGATGACTGGGGTGACCAGACGGTCACAGTCATCTCTATGACCGTCGGAGGACCAGGCGCGGCGTTATGACGTCGTGCCCGGAAGTAAACAAAGCCGCAATCGCAGCTGTCGGTGTGAAATCGGTGAATGTTTTTCACCGATTTCATGCTTGTAAGCCTGGAGGAGAGATGTGAGGGGAGGGGAGGTCTTATTGACCCCACATCTCTCCATAAAGAGGACCTGTTACACTGATTCATATTACAAGGGATGTTTTACATTCCTTGTAAAAGGAATAAAAGTGATAAAAAAAAAAAATGTAAAAAAAAAAAAGGTGTGTAAAATAAAAATACAATTACAAATATTTTTTTTTTTCAAAACTCCTGTCCCCGGTAGCTCGCGCTTAGAAGCGAACACGCATGCAGGTCCCGCCCACATATGTGAACGCCGTTCAAACCCCACATGTGAGGTATCGTCGCGTGCGTTAGAGCGTGTGCAACAATTCTAGCACTAGACCTCCTCTGAAACTCGAAAATAGTAACCTGTAAAAAATGTTAAAGCGTCACCTATGGAGATTTTTTAGTACCGAAGTTTGGCACCATTCCATGAGTGTGCGCAATTTTAAAGCGTGACATGTTAGATATCTATTTACTCGGTGTAACTTAATCTTTCACATTATACAAAAAAATTCGGCTAACTTTACTGTTTTGTTGTTTTTTTTAATTCACTAAACCGTTTTTTTTTTTCCCAAAAAAGGCGTTTGAAAAATGATTGCGCAAATACTGTGCGAGAAAAAAAAGTTGCAATGACCTCCATTTTATTCCCTAGGGTGTCTGCTAAAAAAAATATATAATGTTTGGGGGTTCTGATTAATTTTCTAGCAAAAAAATTTAGATTTTTACATGAAGGAGATAAGTGCCAGAATAGGCCCGGTGGGCAAGTGGTTCAGGGCTCTTTCACACGTGCGTTCCGTTTTTCGGTCTGCTCTGTGTGTCCGTCGGCTCAGCGGGGGGTCTCCGCTCATCTGTCGGTGGACAGGGCGGTCCCCGCACACTATGCAGGGACCGCCCTGTCTCTCCTCTGCTATCCCCTATGGGGAATCAGATGGAAACGGACCAACTGTCCGTTTGCATCCGATCCGTTTGGCCGGACGGAAGAAAAATAGGACTTTCTACCGTCCGAAAAAACGGATGCGGATCTGGCGGACGTTAGCGGATGCATCATCCGCTAACGGATCCGCTCCCATAGGGAAGCATTGAGGTCCGTTACCGGACGTCCAAAAAACGGACGAACGGAACGGACGTGTGAAAGAGCCCTAAGGCTTGCTTATTTGGTGGTTTCCCACGAAGGATAGCTTGTAGGGGCGTGTGTGTCGGGTGCCCAGGTTTATCGCAAACGAAGGACCTATAACGTTGGAGTTCCGAGGTATTGAAGTGATATAGATGAGAGAGCTGCGAGGCCAGGTAATGGTCATATAAGTCTGGTAGGGAAGCGCCGCCCACATCCACTAGTTTGTGTCTGCCATTCCCCCAAACAAATGAATTCAGAATAGCTTTCATTTGTTTAAATATTTTTACGGGTATGTATAAAGGGGCGTGCCACACCATATACAGGATTTAAACTTTCAATTGCAATTGGGTGCATTGCCCGTCAATCGTGGTTTTAAATCCAGGTGGTGAGAGGCAACGTGCATCGCCCTCCTCATCAACTGTCAAACACACTTGGATCACTTTTCAGAGGCGCAGCAGTGCCTGCTGCACTTGTGAACATTGCCTATAATTGGGGTGGGTAGGGATTGGGAGCAATAAAGCTGCATTTAATCCGTACCACCCCCCCCCCCCCCCCCAAACTTTGTCAACGATCCCTAAGAGTGCCGGTGCACAAAGCAAGGTCCATAAAGAAATGGATGAGCGAGTTTGGGGTGGAGGTACTTGACTGTCCTAAACCTCAACCCGATGGAACACCTTTGGGATGAATCAGAGCGGAGACTGAGAGCCAGGCCTTCTCGTCCAACATCAGTGCCTGACCTCACAAATGCTTTTCTGGAAGAATGGTCAAACATTCCCATAGACACACTCCTAAACCTTGTGGACGGCCTTCCCAGAAGAGGTGAAGCTGTTATAGCTGCAAAGGGCGGGGCCAACTTAATACTGAACCCTACGGACTAAGACTGGGATGCTATTAAAATTCATGTGCGTGTAAAGGCAGGTGTTCATAATTTTGACAATAGAGTGTATGTACTAGGACAGTGATGGTGAACCCTGGCACCCCACATGTTTTGGAACTACATTTCCCATGATACTCATGCACTCTGTAGTGTAGGTGAGCATCATTGGAAATGGCATCTGGGATGCCAAGGTTCACCATCACTGTACTAGGACATGGGTGCTCAACCTGTGGCCCTCCAGCTGCTCCAAAACTACAAGTCCCATGAGGTATTGCAAGGCTGAACACTTACAAGCATGACTCCCAAATTCATGATGGGACCTGTAAGTTCTGCAACAGTTGGAGGGCCATAGGTTGAGCACCCATGTATTAGGAAGACCTACCTAACATGTTTTGCTTTGCCCCCCTCAGCGTTTAACCATGGGGCAATCCCCATGATTAAGCTCTAGGGGGCAGAGCGAAATGCGTTGAGCCTGGCCTGGTTGGAACCCTGGCTGAGACGGCCATATACTCCTTATACTGACTTGCAGCAATGTGCGGCTTATGGGATACGTTTCCTCCTAAGAGTTGGCGAGCAGCCAATATATAATACATTTTTGGGTTTAATGTCACTTTCACTGTTCTGTTCCCTCTCCGTTATCCTGTTTTTTATTTTATTTTTTACTTTTTCTTAGACGTGAAGCCGTCCAATATCCTGGTGAACTCCAGAGGTGAAATCAAACTCTGCGACTTCGGGGTCAGCGGACAGCTCATCGACTCGATGGCCAACTCCTTTGTGGGGACGAGATCCTACATGTCTGTGAGTGTCCATGGGGGGGCGCTGGTGGACGATGGATATCTTTATATATGTGTGTGTGTGTGTGTGCTCTTTCCATTGCCTCCATGCGTTATGTAATCCGCCATGTCTGTGAGTGCCCATAGGGGGGAGCTGGTGGACGATGGATATCTGTATATGTGTGTGCGCTCCTTCCATTCAGTGGCGTCACTAGGGTTGGTGTCACCTGGTGCGGAAACAATTGGTGTCACCCCCCCCTGTCCACCAACTATAGTCCCCTTCCTGCAGTATAGAATCCCCTCATCAGTACAGACACCCCCATGAGTGTAGAAATCCCCCTCTTAGTGCAGACCTCCTTTAGTTCAGACCCCTAGGGATGCAGACCCCCCCCCAGTATAGACACCACCAAAGGTTTGGTTCAGACCCCCCCCCCCCCCCAATCAGTATAGACACCCCCCTTAGTTCAGACCCTCCTCCATCAGTATAGACACCCCCCTTAGTTCAGAATCCCACCCTTAGTACAGACCCCCACAGTATAGACACCCTGCTTGGGGCAGACCCCCCCATCAGCATAGGCACCTGCAAAGGCGCCGGTGGCTTCAGTCCGCTCCATTGACACAGTGCGAGGCACAGATTAGTGTAGGGCAGCGGCGGTGATGGCGCTGCCGCTATCCACGGGTGTCACCCCTTCTGGCGGGTGTCACCCAGGTGCGGCTCGCACCCACCTAGCAACGCCTCTGCTTCCATTGCCTCCATGCGTTATGTAATCCACCATGTGCCATAACGAGGAGGATGATGATTACAGCACGCTCCGGATCGCGCTCGTTCGCATTGTGTGTCACGCAGCAGATGGAGTATTAGAACGTCCTCCCACACTGTTGGTTGTATGTGTAATAACAGCTCTTCAGATGGGGGGGGGGGGGGGAGGACGCCATTTGTGCCTCGTCTCCGGGAGGCGCGCTGATTTATTGCAGAGAACAGATTGGAGTTCTTTATGTAATTCTATGGGCAGCGGGGCTGTGTGCTATTCATTACGTAGAGCAGATTTCACTGTGCTGCTGATAAAAGCATGCATCGGATTTTGGGATTGGAAAGAAAGGATCTGATTGGACAAGATGGCTGGGATAGGGCATGGGACCCCGTTACCTGTCAGTTACAGGCGCTCTTCCTACCTTCAGTGTGCCATCATACAGGGAACAAAGGACGCAATGTACAGATCTCGGTCAAGATGAATTCTGGGAA